>KN482883.1:0-47836 GCA_000787095.1 Periophthalmodon schlosseri | reverse complement strand
AAAAAAAAAAAAAAAATCTCTCCCAAATCTCTCACTTGTGTCGTCTGCTCTGCTTCTGTGCTAATTCTCGTGTCAGTTCAGCGTTAATCGGTGTAAAAAGCATGAAAATTGGAAAGAAAAAGATTCAGTTCTTTTCAAAACTGGGATCCGTTCCAACCATTCACCTTAAGGAGCCACTGAAAAGAGCCGACCAGTTCATGAACGTCACATCACTAATCCCAAAGACACAGAAGTACCCACGGACATATTCCTCACAGTATAACTTCAGACACAGGGGTTTCTATCCTGATGAACACAACAGTCTCTTTCTCTCATAACTCCACCGTCACAGCTGCAGAGGGCTGCTTTTTTGTCTCTAGTCTATCAATCAGTAATCACCCGTTAACTATTTGTAATGTTTATAGTCTAAAGAGTGATGACCCACATTTCCCCTACATTTTTTTCCTTACTGTCTCAAAATGTCTCTAAACCTTTCATTACAGGAGGAGATTTTAATGTCGTTTTGAACTCATCTAGACAACAATACTTTCACTACCAAATCTGGGCATTCCTCAACAACAATAAACCAATATAGGAGTGATTTTGGTTTTGGCGCCTACAACATCCGACCGCTAGAGCCGCCGTGCCCAAACCATTTGCCTTGGCAGGGGAAAATAAATTGGTGTTACCGTGCCAAAGGCCAAACCTATTCATGTTTGCATATAAAAAAGCTTATCTGTAAATATGTATGATTAAATTATCTTCAGTTGTGCTTTCTAAGGGAAAAAAAACAAAACATTTTGATCTCCTGCACTCAAACACAAAGTAAGAGTGAAGACGTCCAAAATGACATCTCTGTATTTTTTATACATGTTTGCGTGTTGGTTAGTCTGTTATTGACCAATGGCTGTTTCACTGTTTGCTTTTATAACTCTCTGTTGGCTAAATCAATGATCTTGTTAAGTCCTAAGAGGCGACTGCTGTTGTGATTTTGGGCAAAAATACATTTTAATTTCATTGAATATCAGTCTGGTCCCCGCTGTGAAAGCCATGAAAGAAACCAGACTTGATCTGCAGGCACACAGTAGGCACGACAATCTTGTTTACTTCGGGATCCCAGAACATGCCACTGATGATCCAGAGAAAACTATGAAGGACTTTATTTGATCAAACAACTAAAGTTACCCACGGATAAAGTGGAACCAAAACCTAAATCCACATTTTTGCTACTAATCTGTGTATACAGTGTTTAAATAGCATTATCTACTGTTCCAAGTGGGGTTTTTTTTGCCAATAGCACACTTTACAATTGATAAATAAACTGGCACCTACATATTGAAAAGTTGTTCTACATTCAAACCCTCTGTAAAACCAGTAATTGTGTATGAAAATAGAGTAGATGTTACGGATGGGAAGAACTCAAAATGGAGAAGTTTGTTTTGCCAGATTCGAATACGTTCTGTGCAGTTCATATGTTTCAGTGACGCGTGTGAAGCGAAGGAGCTCATTGGTCCGTTATCATTTACAAACAAAATCACATTTCTCTCATCTCAGATTAACAGAGGTTCGATCATTGATTCTGCAGAAACCTGACGTATTTTTCAATCCCTTGTGATATTTTTAAGCAAGTAGCCATATTTGTTTCGATACGGACGGACCACGCGTATCCCTGATTGGCTAATTCACCTGTCAGTCACCCCCATCTAAACGTGCTGCGACCAGACTCACATCTTCGTAAAGTATTGAAGAAATGTGTATTCTGGATTCCATGCAGAGGGACTACCAGCCACCACCAACTTCCGTCTCATGCCCAGAAAACCAAAGTACGATATTTCTATGTTTTTATCCCAGTTGGTTCCTATAAGAGTGAAATGATGGGGGTTTGGCTTCTGGCTTATATCGTCGTCTCAAACATACATTGCCTGCAGCTGGCTCGGAAGCTCGGAAGCTCAGCGCCAGTAGCCATCTCCTCCACCCTCCATCTGCACAGAGACAAATGAAGTGCACTTTTATGGCATGCCCCGCTGAGCCTCTCCACGAGAATAAGTTGGGGTTGTTTTCTGAAACCAATTGGTGTGGAAAACGCTGAGGGAACTGCTGACTGGAAATAAAAAAAACTCCCAAACAAACTTTACTTGGCCAAAACGGGTGGCTGGAGTTGTAAGGCAGATTACACTGGAATGACTGAAGAAATAGACTGTTTTGGTGGTGGTGTTGTTTATATCCTAATCCTATAAGTAATTTGCTGGACACTATGAATTACTCTTAAGATTTCATTGAATAAGATATAACATTTTCACTTAAAGGGCCCATATTACACTTTTGATTTATGTTATCGATGCATCTGATCTATGTTATAATGTTGTTTCCTCATCACAAACAGACCTGGAGTTGTGTTTTGTTTCACTCACACATGTTTAACACACAAACCCTGCATATTTAAGCATCTATGTGTGAGTTCTTCTCCCACATAGAAAACACTCTGTTCCACTTTGTGATGTCATGTGGTAATACAGGAAGTGCTCCACTGTTTTAAACCCCATACATCTTCATTAGAATCATTTGGATAATTTCAGCCCTGGAATTGCCAATCACTACTGAACAAAAGTTAGAAGGTAGCTGTCAACTTGAAAACTACCACTTCATGACATCACAAGGTGGAACGGAGCATTTTGAGCTTTGGAGATGTGGACAGACTAATAATAAAAGGTTACTCAAACATGTGTGAATGAAACAAAACACAACACCAGGTATGTTTTTGAGGAGGTAACAACATTCTAACATGACTTAACGCTCACAAGAGTGAAGTTTGCCTAATATAGGACCTTTAATTTCGGGGATGTAAAATAACCGCACAACAATAAAAGTAGCACTTAAGTAAAAAGCCAAACCCTATAAGCCATAAAAGGTGTGCTTATGCTGTGAAGGCTGTGGAGAGACATTCAGCAAATTGTTAGTAAGCTAATTCCTAGGCCAACCCACAGTGTTATCAGAGGTCAGACTGTTTCCACTGCGCGGGAACTATGGCACAAATTGATTTTTTGGACCAGGCCACTCCAAATAAATTGTCATATTTGGGAGCGGGTAGGGTAGAAATGAAGTATGTAGTGGCTCAATGGTAAGAGCCTTCATCCGCCAACTCAAAGGTCAGAAGAGTGATGCCCGCTTGCACCAAGTTCTGTGATTGTGCTTTTAAAAATGGGTATTACACTTCTATGGGGTATTAAGGAGTGAAACTACAGGAAAAAAATTTTTTTTTTTTTCACTTTTTTGTTTTTTAGCCTGTTTTGTCCACTCTGCACTGAAATATGTTTTAATTTTTAATTTAATCAACTTGCAGCCATATGTTTGGACAAAACTTACAGAAGGATTTTTTTTATATATATATAACTCCCAAGTCCTATTATTAAAGTCTTAAAATGAAGCGAAATTTGAATTTTTTTACTCAAATAATAAAGAATCCAAAATAAAGATCCAAAATCCCCTCTGTATATGTTTTAGTACCTAAGTTGCCAACAAAATGAAGCAAGAAATTTAACCTGGCAGTTTTTTGTTCTCACTGATCTTGCACACCTAAGACACACCCAGTTTTTTTTTTCACAACAAACCATTTCCAAGATTATTTTTAATGGTTTTGTCGTATACACCTTCTTCTGTCATGCCACCCAGTCAAGGCTACTGCTGCTATTGGCAAAGTCTACATATCAATTTTGTTAAACGAACACAGAACAGTTCTATTGGCAGAACTGAAAACAACTTTTTGACCAGGTGAAAGGAAAACTTGATGGGCTTCAAAAGACATCGGATAGCCGTGGAGAATGCCCGGAATCTCTGGAGGATAATGCTGAATCCCTTCATCAGTTTCTTGTTAAAGTGGAGGATAGCTGTGCGATGCTCCAGGGTTCTAATGATAAGCTAAAAGCTAAGCTAGTGGACATGGAGGGGAGGAACAGGCAGAACAATGCACGTCTTATGGGTCGACCAGAGGGAATTGAGGGTCCATAACCATCCGAGTTTTTCTCACGGGTTTTACAGGAGGTTTTTGGACAGGATATATTCCCCTGAGCTGGACCGCGCACATTGTATTTCACCCAAAAAACTGAGCCTTGGAAGCAGACCTGTCATTATTTGCTTTGTCCAGTACCAAAACAATTAACTGCTGATCTGAGAGGCCAGGAGACGGGACAAACTGAAATATTTGGACAAGCCGTTCCGAATCTATAAAGACTACAGCCCCGAGGTGGTTAGCCAAAGGAGCGAGTACAGGTCGGTGATGTCATACTTCTATGAGATGGGTCTAAAACTTTCACCATTACTCCCTACGCAGGTCCACATTACCAAAGCCGATGGCACCCGCTCCATGAAGTGGAAAGGTTTGTGGAAGAGTTCAAGGCGGATTGAAGTGACTGTTTTGAAGCTGGTGAGGCATGGGACTACTGTTAGCTGTAATACATCTGTACATGTCGTGTACAGTCTCCTATGCTAACCTCTCAATGTGCGCACTGCCATGTCTGTTTACATATATACACTTTAAATGCTTGTCGGGTTCATTTGTTGATGGCGTATTGCATTTGACTTCTTACCATGCGGGTTTGAAGAGTTTATTTAGGTAGGATAGTTATGGAAGTGTTACAGTTCATTTATGCTTGGACCCTGGGATGGATAAATCTTCTGTGAGGACTGGATATATATTTTCCGAGTTTTTTTTTAATATAATAATCTGACCACCAATGTTCAGTCACGTAAATATCAAGCTATAGTAATATATAGTAATATAATAGAGTTTTGTTCACGATCAAATTTCTTTGTTTTTAGAAAATAATTTAACATCAGATGTCTCCATTTCATCTGTCTGGGAGGCTCTCGAGGCTTATCTTTGAGGTCACGCAATCTCCTTTGTGGCCAATAAGAAACGTGATTCTATTCCTAAACAAAAAGTTTTAGGAAGGCGAATAGCGGATTTAGACAACAGGAACTCCCAGAGCCCATCTCAAGATCTGTATAAGGAACGTATACGTAAAGTATGGTGCGGAATATGGCGTGCTTACCTTACTTCACATTCTATAGAATATTTATCATTGAAAAGCCGGAGTGGTATATATGAGCATGGAGATAAGGCTGGTGAGGCTCTGGCAGGACAGTTGAAATGTGCCAGAGCCAAGAGCCAAGCCATTAACAGTGTGACATCGCAGCACTGTTACAGATCAGTGAGGGAGAAATGATCCTTTCCAAAGTTAACTTGTATAGCTCTGATAACACCCGTACCCCTGATCTCAGATCGCAGATTCCAGCTTTGTCACCAGATGAGGTCTCCTCCTTGGATGACCCTTTACAACAGCGGGAGCTCATGGCGGCAATTATATCATTACAATCTCCGAGTCACCAGGCCCAGATGGTTTGCCGAATGAGTTTTATGCGATATTGCTGAAAAATGAACTTCTGTTTTGGCTACATTATATAGAGACTTTTTTAACAGAGGTGTTCTTCCCAATAGTTTAAATCAGACCTGTATGACCTAGCTCCCAAAAAAAAAGGATAAAACCCCCTGGAGTGTAGGCCTTACGGTCTAAAAGCCTGACAGTTGATAATCCTATAGTTTACAAGTCTATAATAATTTGCTCACAGTTTCGGAAACACGTTGGTCTCTTAAAGATGAGTTTGTGTATCCCAGTAGCATCTAATATTTTCTTCTCCTTCAGTACATGACCAAGTTTCATGGGTGGCAGAGGCGAGGGCTGAACATGATATTTGATTTAACCAACAGAAAGTTAGAAAATCAACTATGAAACAGAAACAGACAAGCAAATTAATCAACAGAAAACAAGCAAATGGATAACTGTTCCAGAACATCCCCTTCCTTTAGACCCTCCTCCTCGGCAAGGAAAAACTCAAAAAAGAAAGAAAACTCGAGGAGAACCACAGTGAAGGAGAGATCCACTCTCATGGACGGGCAGCTGCAGATGTGTCCAGGACTAATGTGCATCCATTTGCAGATAGAGTTCAAGATGGTAGGGCCAGAGTCCACTCAACTAAGGGACAGAGGGAGGCTTATTCACGGTAGGGTGGGGGCCATCCTAGCCAGGTATTGGAACATCCAGCCAGGCGAGGGAAAGGAGGGTCCGGGTCCACGGAACAGGATTACGACACAGTAGGGGATCTAGGTTCCAGCCATCACTGGGCGGTCAGCGGCCAGACATCTGAAACAGTTGCACTCCCCAGAGGGGAGTGGGACAGGGAACAACATGCGAATAGCAATGAACAAACTCCAGGTGAACTGAATAGTGAATGCTGTTGATAGGGAAAATAGGAGGAAACAGAGGCAGCTTAACTAAAACTGCAGCTTTTATTTCTGCTCCTAACTGGCCTGGCCATAAGCTAATTGAAAGAGGAACGTTTTAAGGCTGGTCTTACATGTAGAGACTGTGGGGGTCTCTTTAACATAGGCAGGGAGCTGATTCCATAACACAGGAGCTTGGTAAGTGAAAGCTCTCCCTCCTACTGTGCTTTTAGACACTGTAGGAACCACCAGTAGTCCAGCAGTTTGAAAGCACAGTGCTCTATTTGGATGATATGGTACTATAGCACCTTGCAGATACAATGGGGCTATGTCCTTTATGGCTTTATATGTCAGGAGGAGAACTTTGAATTTAATTCTAAACTCGATAGGAAGCCAGTGAATGGACTCCAGCACTGGGGTGATATGTTCTCTTCTCTTAGTTCCTGTTAAGAGCCTGGCTACTGCATTATGAACTAGTTGAAAGCTTTTTATAAAGTTTTTAGGGCATGCGCCTAGTAGGGAATAGCAGTAATCTAGCCTTGATGTAGCAAATGCATGGATAAGTTTTTCGGACATTTGCTTCTTTTGAACAGTTATCTGGTAAATACTATCTACCAGCTTCTAGTTTTTATATATTTACAGGTGCAACACTTTACTTCAGGTTCCATTCCAGAGTTCCCCAACAAACCTCATAATAATGTGTTGGGTGATGTGTTATATTTAATTACTACTAAGAAGAAGGTCATATCCACAATGCTCGGCTTGATTTCATGTTTAGTTTCCCCTTCTATGTCTGCCATTACAGTCCTGGGAGCAGGATCTTCAAGTTCCCATCAATGAATCGGACTGGGATGGTATTTTGAGGAATATTCACTCATCCCCAGTGTGGGCAAAGCATTGTCTTTCAGTTCAAAGTGGTACATAGAGCACATCTTCACAAATCTAAATTGGCCAAGATGTTCCCTCAAATTGGCCCAACTTGTGATAGGTGTAAATCGGGGGAGGCCACTTTGACTCTGGCTCTGTCCCAAAATACAACTACCTGGTGAGGTATCTGTGAGGCCTTTTCTATTTGGGATAAGATTAACACTAAATCTACTTTTGTTTCTTTTTGGGGTTGATGTTGAGGGTTTGGCACTACCAGCTGAGGGTCAGAAACTTATTGCTTTTTCAACTCTATTGGCACGACGCCTGATATTTCTGAAGTGGCAAGACGCTGCCCCTCCCACAGTGTCACACTGGATTAAAGAAGTGTTATTTCATCTTAAATTAGAGAAAATTAGATTTGTCTTGAAGGGCTCAGAAAATATGTTTTATAAGGTTTTGAGGCCTTTTCTGATCTTTTTTGATCAACCATTTGTACAGGTGCAACACTGACTTTTTGTTTTGTATGGTATATTCTTGCTGACTTGGTGACTGAAGGTGTATTGTTTTGAAATAAATTGAATAAATATATTAAACACCAAGACATTTGAACCTGGCTCCATCTATTTTTGAGATTCATATGTTCCGATATATGTCATTATACACACTTCTTCAAAAAATATATGTCTATATATGTCATTATGTCAAATATGGTCAATTTTGGCAATTTTTACACATTTAATACATTTATTTTACATGAAAATGTTACCTGATGAAAAATCTGTAATACATTTTTTTTCTTACATTATGTGAGGAAACGACAGAAGGAGTTTCAAATTGATACCTCTAAATTTAACATTTTTCCCTATTCACCTGCAGTGTCTCATCAAAAACATACCTGGAGTTGTGTTTTTTTTCATTCACACGTTTGAGTAACCCTTTATTATTAGTCTGTCTACATCTCCAAAGCTCAAAATGCTTTGTTCCACCTTGTGATGTCATGAAGCTGTATGATTCAAGTTAACAGCTCCTTTTACCTTTTGTCCAGTAGAGACTGGCAATTCCAGGGCTGAAATTACCCAAATGATTCTAGTGAAGGTGTATGGAGTTTAAAAATCATAATGGAGCCCTTTTTGTATTACCACATGACATCACAAGGTGGAACAGAGTGTTTTCTGCTTGAGAGAAGAAGCCTAAATATGCCTGGTTTGTGTGTTAAACCTGTGTGAATGAAACAAAACACAACTCCAGGACTTTAAATATTAGGAAATATACAGTACTGGCCATGCATTTTGCTAATGAAACTACTGCACGTCGCATCAGGTCTGTGAAGTTGTAGTGTATTGTTTTGTATCTTCCTCTTGTATATTTATGAAAAATTCCCGTGCGAGAGCATGGGTGACGTAGGCTTGTGGGTTGAGCACTTGATAGAATCTTACTGCAAACCACAAGGAGGGTTCGAACAGGGCCGAGGAGAGATTTCAAAAGTACTCAAACATTCGTGGATGACATCTAAAACCTCTTCAGGCATGTTTTTGATAAGGGAACAACGTTATAACATGGTAGACAGCTCCAAAAAGTTTGCTTAATACCTCCTCTTTAAGCAAGACCTTTCACTCATCTTGCCTAATATCAATGTAGGCTGTGCGTTAATGATTGGTGTTGGTACCAATGGAGCTCAACAGTCCCGCCCACCTCAAAGTCGGTTCTGGTTCCGAAAGTAATTTTTCTATTAATTTTTCTCATAGACTTTTTGAAAATTCACTTATTAAGGGTTAAGACATCGGAGGCTAACCAGCTACGTGCTAACTAATATCTATAACGTGGTTGTTTTAAGTACAAAAAGCACATTCAAAACACAAGATCTGGCAAAATGTTTTAATAATTTAGAGGTAAAGTAAAGTAAGTAAAGTAAAACGATAGGTCTTGGGCTGGTGCGGCGCCAGGAAGGGGGGCTTGAGGGGGCACTAGCTCCCCTAAAGATTTTTGCCCCACTTTCATAGCACATCCAATCTTGGCCAAAAATGTTGTTCAAAATGAGACTCCAATAACAAAGAATTCCATATCAGCTATTGGCTTATAAATCACTACAGGGGCTAACGACGTTTAAATTTGTTTAAAACAGCAAACATTTTAAATTAAAATGTTAAGTGAGCACCCACATTGAAGACCTTAGCACCCCCTTAGCTCCCCCAGCCAAAAATGTATGGAGCCGCCCCTGGTTTTGTGGTCATTAAGCTGATTAACCTTGAGCTTTCAAACTTTTACATTAATTCAAAAGTTTATGACAAAAACCAAGGTGAAATTTACTTCCGGAACCAGGGGCGCGCGGTCACTGCTGAGCCCCCTAGGCAGTCTTTGGCAGGCTCATTTCCATCACTTTACCCTAGGGCTGCTGTGTCTATGTTTGTTCTAACTTTGGAGTAAAGCGATTCTCATTTTTACATTTTAACTACAGCCAAACCCAGAAATGTCTTTAAACCCCTTACAGACACTTTGTACCGTTCCATCCATCAGGAAAAGCTGCGAGCGCTTCCTGGTGTAACAAATGAGGCTGACAGAATACATCTGCGCCGTGCCAGAATCTGCAAACAGCATTCAAATGTGGAAATGCTCCTCTTCTTCACACGTCCCACTGACTCGAACATTATCGGATGGTAGTGGCTTTTGGACCGTAAGTGTCAAATCATTTTAGGACCAGCCAAATCTCATCCAGCTGGAATGAGCTTGCAATTATGAATTACCCTGTTCAGAATTCTTGTCTTGTCTGCTTAAAATGTAACTACCAACTACAAATTTTATCAGCAATCTGTTGTTTTACCATTTGCAAACATTGTAGATCTTTTAAAAGTCTGGTATTATGCAAAATGGACTCTTTAAGTCATGTTAGAATATTGTTGCCACCTCAAAAACATATCTGGAGTCATGTTTTGTTTCACGAGTGACTCTTTATTATTAGTCTGTACATCTCCAAAGCTCAAAATGCTCTGTTCCACCTTGTGATGTCATGAAGCGGTAGTTTTCAAGTCAGTAGTTTTTACCTTTAGTTCAGTAGAGATTGTCAATTCCAGGGCTGAAATTATCCAAATGACTGTAGTGAAGGTGTATGGAGTTTAAAAACACTTGGAGCACTTCCTGTATTACCACATGACATCACAAGGTGGAGTTTTTTTCTGTTAGAGAGAAGAACTCAGCCTAAATATGCAGGGTTTGTGTGTTAAATATGTGTAAATGAAACAAAACACGACTCCAGGTATGCTGTTTTTGAGTCGATAAGCGCTTTTCACAACTCTCAGAGACCAGTTTTGTCGTCACGGTAAAGCTAACAACAACTAGCATACTAAGGTCCACTTCCTGATTATCCAACAATGAAATGCTTTATTCTTTCTTTCTTTCTTCTTCTTTATTCTTTATTTTTGAGAGACCATGTACAAATTAATTAATCTTACAAAAGAAAAGATGATTTGTACCACATTTAGCTACTGCTACTTTCCATCTGCAGTCCCTGGGCAGGTGAACACACATTAAAAATGCGCATTTCATTACAATTACATTATAAGAATCAGTTCATAATTAACATTAGCAGATAAATACAATAAAATGTCCCCATGTCCAATACATGATGTTTCCTACAGTCCCTACAGTGAAACAGAACAGTACAGATTAACCAGACTGATTTGATTGGACACATTTGATTATCTAAAATGTACTTTTTCAAATTTCTAGTAAAATTATTCAAATCTACAGATTAGATGCAGACAGTACACAGCAGATATCATGAACTCAAACTCTGCTTATACAAAAAAATACTCAAAAAATAGCCCCGTAGGCTTTTAAACACTGCCCACTGATTTGAATCTTTTTTTTGCATGCGCTCTCACAGGCTCAAGGTCTGTGCGGTTATTGTGAGCGTGCCAGTCTCTTTCTGGCTTTCTTTCACTCAGGCCACACTCGCTTCTTATCACGAGGCCGGAGCTATGGTGAGTCGACCTTCACGCGGTATCTGGGCCCACTCCGCGCCCATCAAAGCCCCCCGATAAGAGGTGACAGGGCGGTGATAGGAGAGATAGGGGCCCTCTGAAGACGCCACAGCATACGGACAGGCTTGCCGCGCACTTCGGGCGGGAGCGCGTCTCTGGAGATTAGGCGGTTCGCTCGGTGTGATTAGAGCAGCCGATAGTTAACAGGACTAGTGGCATTTAGAAGGTTCGCGACACAGACGGAGAAGGTTAAAAGTAACGGATTTTTACTTCAAGAGGGGTATTAAGTGACATCGACTTTTTGGAGCGTTCTTCCTTGTTATAGCATTGTTCTCTCATTAAAAACTTGCCTGAAAAGGTTTTATATGACGCACATACATGTTTGAGTAATTTAGCGTTCTCTCCCGGGCCCTATTTAAACCCTTCTTCAGTACGATCCTAGCTAATGCTCATATTACGCTATTTTCTGATCTGTTATAATGTTGTTTCCTCATCGCAAACAGACCGGAGTTGTGTTAGCTAATGCTCATATTACGCTATTTTCTGATCTGTTATAATGTTGTTTCCTCATCGCAAACAGACCTGGAGTTGTGTTTTGTTTCATTCACACATATTTAACACACAAACCCTTCATATTTAGGCTGAGTTCTTCTCTCTAACAGAAAAAAACTCCACCTTGTGATGTCATGTGGTAATACAGGACGTGCTCCACTGTGATTTTAAACTCTATACAGCTTCATTAGAATCAGTTTGATGATTTCAGCCCTGGAATTGCCAATCTTAACTGAACTGAAGGTAAAACTGGTAAAGGTAAAATGTAGCTGTTAACTACTGCTTCATGACATCACAAGGTGGAACAGAGCATTTGAGCTAATCCAGCTGTCAATCACAGCCATTTGAACCCTGAGAGATTTTTTGAAGAAGTGTGTATTATGGATCCCAATCAAGTGAAAAACAGAACTAGTTTATTTTAAAGTTTTGCAGTGGTCCAAAGTTATTCTTCACTTACCTTATGCATTCTGAACATCCTAATTATTCACCTGAGGAGTTTATAAGTGCTTTTCACAACTCTCAGAGGTGAGAGCGGAGTTTTGCTGTGAGAAACTTTATCTTGCAGCCATGTTCTTACAAAGTGTTTATTTTTTATTGTGCCATTTTGAAATAGTTTAGAAGGAATAATCATAGTGCATTGTACAGAATGAAGGAGCTGTGTTCAAATGTCAAATGTCATGCACTCGCTGAAGTCACTCAAACTAAAAGGTGTTTTGCTGAAAGAATATAAATATATTCATTATTTACAAGAGAATACCTTTTACATACTAGGAGTTACTGATCAAGGGCGACCACCTCAAAATAAAAATGTATTTTTTGCTAAATAAGAACAACTGTAATTGAAGATGCAAGATGGATACGTTCACTGTCATATAGTGGAATATTCCAGGTGAAGCTATTTATTTATTTGATAGAGACAAGTATGTACATTAGATGTGTAACAACATTTATACCCAACACTAATTTGCAAAAGTCAAAAAACACACAGGGTTCACATTATGATGGTTCACTGATGGTTTATCAGTGATTAGACGACTCACTAATCTTTAAAACCAGCCCAGTCAAGGTCCACTTTGAGCTCAGGGTTTAAGGAGTTCCAGAGCTTAGCTCTCTGGACAGAGAATGTGACTGCCCAAAGGATGTGTTTCTCAGGGGCACATTCACATTAACCTGGCTCACGCCAGATTTCTATGTGTGTCTCTCTGAATTTAGTTCTAGACATTATCAATCTGGGATGGCGTTCGCTGAAAGCGTATGGAAAACGCAGAACGCCATAACGAGTATTTGTATCTGATTGGTTGAAGCGTCACAACAGCAGAACAAGATGAAAAAAATCTAACTTTTGTTACAACCAGTTGAAAGAAAACCACAGACATCTTCCCTGTCCATAAATGCACAAAGCTCTGACTTTCTGCACGTTTTCCACAAAGTAGTCAGTATTTTCACTAAAATGGTCTGGTGTACATCTGTCGGCATCACCGTGTTTGTTATGGTTCACTTGAGCGCTTGGCGTTTGGCTTCTGCACAAACCTCAGCGCTGCTCTGTGATTGGTCGCCAGCCATCTGTCTGGCCTATTGCACCAGCGGGAGCACACCAAGACGGATTTTTGAGTTTGTGAACTCACAAATATCGCGAGAATCCATCTCGCTGTGCAAAGTTACCTTTACATTCCCATTAGAGGCTCATCGTGGAGCCCACTGCTCTGAGTGGGACTATGAGCTTTAACATCTCCATGGAGACAAGCAGGTTGTCGACTCTTCAAACTATTGGTTTTGAATGAAATATATTTTGTACATATTTTGTATATGATATTGTGATTTTAATGTCTTTCTTATTCTGTAAAGCATTTTGAAGCATTTTGTGCACAAATTGTGCTTTAAAGCCACAGTATGTAACTAGCTAAAAACAGACTAAAATAAAAGCATGTTTTTTTCAGTTTGGTTGTGTTTAATGCACTAAAAACTTACAAAAAACTTGCGTCCTTGCTCTGTGCGGGCTTGCATCTCCACAAACCTGGCTCTTAATTGGCCTGAAGGCGGACCCCCTGCTTGTTTCCATGGAAATGTTGTTCCTTTGGCCATAATCTTAATAATAGTATACTATAAAACATATCTATCTCCATGGAGAATGTTCCAAAGTATTTAACTGCATTTTAACTCTATTTCCACAAAACCATGCAGGTTCTCCAGAAAGTTCCATACTATACCTTTAAATCTAACTTGCCGTTTCGTCTCGTTTGCACTTTGCTTGGCCCTGTCTCAAGTGTATATTTCAGCTCCAAAGAACATCACAACTGACCACGGAAGAGTTGTTAATGCTAACGCTAGCTCTGGCTTCCTCCCGCACCCTTCCTATCTCCACACCTGTTCTCCCTCTGTCTCTATTCACTCTTTGTCTGCACTCACCACCTGCACATGTGCATTTGGCAGTCGAGACAGTTCCAAGATGGCGTCGCCGGCATGTGTTAATTAACCTGGAGGCGGCTCTACAAAAGAGAAAGCTCTTTTGGCCCTGTTCTCGCGCCCAGTGCCAGAGCAGAGCGCGTCCGTGTCATTGTGCTCACCAGACACTCGCAGTGGAGGGTGTAATTAAATTGGGACAACGCAGACATTGATGGGCGCTTCCATTTGAACCAGAAATTCATTGAGAAAGTGACGGCCAAAGACGAGCCATCTCGTCGTTTTCTGTGAACTGTGAATTCTGTGCTGCTGAAAGGGACACGCCGGGGCAGCCTTGTGTGTGGGTTTGTTTGAGAATGGAAACTGAAAGAAAGAATAAATTTGGTCGTTTGCAAAAATATGATTTTTTTTTTTTTTTGCATATTTGTAATGTATTTTTTATTGCATGTTTAAAAATATATTATTGTCTATTTTGTCTTTATAACAATTTTCTGATCTATGTTATAATGTTGTTTCATCACAAACATATCTGCAGAGTTATGTTCTCTAACTGAAAACACTCTGGTCCAACTTGTGATGTCATGTGGTAATTCAGGAAGTGCTCTACTGTGCTTTTAAACCCCATACACCTTAACTAGAATCATTTGGGTGATTTCAGCCCAGCCCAAGCACTACTAAAGACTTAGTAGAGCTTGAAAACTACCACTTCATGAGATCACAAGGTGGAGCAGAGCATTTTGAGCTTTTTTAATGACATTATCTACTGTTCCTAGTCATATTTTGGTTATTTTATTGCAAACTACATAAATGTGCTGCTTTTACCTATTTATTTTCCTATCTGTGTTTACTCAGTTACAGGTGTAGTTATTCCTAAATATGTTGAAAAATTTGCTTTTTTTTACTTCGAGTGGTCCCTCAGCAGATCTGATCTGTAGCTTGGACTGGTAGTGTCACCTTCTTGTCTTCATGGAGATTGTTAAAGAAGACATTTTGTGCTTTTGTCTGCTATATAGTTATAATCTATGACACCGGTGGATCATTATGTTATAATTTTGCAAATTATCGCAATATTTATCTAAAACAACTTAATAAAAGAAACAGGTCCGCTGACTTCCGCGTTAGAAAACTACGCTGCCCAGTGTGAGCTGACGTCGCCGCAAACGTCATCACAACAAAACGCTGCAAGCTGTCGGCCCCTCCTACGGATATCTGCAGATCATGCTAGCAAGTAGCGGATTTTTTTCATTTAAACTGAAATGACTCATCGATTAAGAAAATAAAGTTGGAGAACAAAGTAAGTACAGAGAAGTGGGCGTGTACCGGTGGCAGTAAAAACAGGGATCAGCAAAATGGCTCCCCGTTAAACCAACCTCACTCCAGATTGGCTCTTTGGTTGCTATGATACTCGCGGTCAGAATTCCAAATATGGAACTATGCTCCAAATTCACCCGTATAACTGCTCTAGCCTCGATGAGCTTCATTTGACTGGAGCCGAACGCTGTGGGTGACGTCACACTCACTTAGTCCACTTCTTTATACAGTCTATGGTTTACACTCAGACACGCCACATCAGAACTAAACCTGAGACGGGCCATGACTAAAACCAGGACGACATCAGGACCAAACCAGTACAGCTATGACCTTACTATTTACTTCTGCTTACATTGCACATAGATGCCTCATTATTTAATGCAAAACCTATGAACAAGTAATATAAAGTTCAAAACACTGCAGATTCAACCCAATAAACTTCTTCCAAAACACATTCTTTTTCCGAGCTAGAGGAAACAAAGAATGCGTCGCTGGTGTAATAAAAGTGACAGTTCATTATTTTACTACCAAAAGCACAGCGCTCAGTCAAGGGCTCTCTCGGTGCGCCGCATAAAAACAAACCTGAAGTGCACGTGAGTCATCCGAGGTAGGATGTTCCCGCAGAACTAAAAACGTGATCTCTGCCCGGTCCACTTCACAGGGCCCAACAGAGCACCCACTCGCTGCCACTAAAACAAACCAGTCTCACCAACGCACCCTCGACGAGCAAATACTGAAACGCGATGGATTATGGGCTTTGCATCTACAGTGCGACAAAAGCCATCATGTTAGGAGATATATTGTGTTAAAGCAGACATATTGTGCTTGTGTCTGCTGGATACTTAGAATATACGACACCCGTGGATCATTACGTTATAATTTGCACGTTTTAAATCACAATATTCATCTAAAACGACTTAATAAAAGAAACAAGGCCGCTGACTTTCGCGTTAGAAAACTGCGGTGCCCAATGGGAGCTGATGTCGCCGTAAATGTCATTTTGCACCAAAAGGACTATGTAACGCTGTCGAATCGTACACATATCACTGATTAAGAAAATAAAATTGGAAAACGAAGTAAGTAGAGAGCCGTGGGCGTGTACCAGTGGCGGTGAAAACGGGGACTGATCGGCAATATGGCACCTTGAAAATAAGCGATTAAACGTGCACGAATCACTCCAAATACAACTTCGGGTGAGTAAATAGCGAGGAGAAATGGCTATAACGTGGTCAAAAGCTCTGAAAAGTTGATTTTGCAAAACAGGTCAGCTTTAAAATGGGACTAAACACTCCATTAACTTTTCTTGCTATGCTGCAAAATTTCGTACATGGTGAAAAACAGAACTGAATTCATTTTAAACAGTTTGCAGTGGTCTAAAGTTATTCCTCGCTTACCTTATGCATTCAGGACATCCTAATTATTCACTGTGATGAGTTTCTAAGCACTTTTCGTAACTATCGGAGACCAGAGGGGAGTTTGCTGTCACGGTAATACTAACAACGAGCATGCTAAGGCGCACTTCCTGATTATTAGACAGCAGACTTGTTCAAATCAATTCTGCTGTCAAATCATATTCATTACAACTGCGTGCTTATATTAGCATGCCGGTCACGTAGCTTTTAACCATGTTAGAATGTTGTTACACATACCTGGAGTTGTGTTTTATTTTTAGTCTTATTATTAGTCTGTCTACATCTCCAAAATGCTCTGTTCCGCCTTGTGATGTCATGAAGCGGTAGTTTTCATCTTAGCAGCTACATTTTACACTTAGTTCAGTAGAGATCGGCAATTCCAGGGCTGAAATCATCCAAATGATTCTAGTGAAGGTGTATGGAGTTTAAAAACACAGTGAAACTTCCGGTGTTACCACATGACATCACAAGGTGGAACAAAGTTTTTAGTTTGAGGAAAGAACTCAACCTAAATATGGGGTACTGTGTGTTAAACGTGTGAATGAAACAAAACACAACTCCAGGTATGTTTGTGATGAGGAAACAACATTGTAACACAGATCAGAAAATATCGTAATACGGGCCCTTTAAATGGCTCCCTTTTGTCACTTCGCCCAGGGTAGATGAGGCTACACAAGTAAGTTATCATTTAGTACGCACCACATTGTGAAAATATTATTGGTACTGAAAAAGTTCTGTAGTAGACCAACGCATCATCATTATTATTACATCAGGGAACCGCTCACCCATTCACACACACATTCATACACCAGAGCTACACCACAAGTGTCTTAACCGAGGACACGACGACAGCATTCATCTGTGGGAGCTGGAATCGCACCGCCAACCTGTGGGTCAGCGGATTGTGTATTATATTATGGATCCGAACCGGCAACAGATCAGATCAGTGGGCAAACACTCTACCAGCTGAGCTACTGTTTACAAAAACGTAAGATAAATTGGCTGGGTTTGGTCTTTGCATGGGTACAACGACTTCATAAAAACACATTATGCATTATGGACTTACACATTAGGCTGCTTTTAATGGTCAGAGATTTACTCAACACAACGGCGTTGTTCGTTATATCCACAGTGATTAGCGCCTAAAAGACTGCACTAAACAACACATGCAATATTCATTCTACTTTAGCAGCTGACAGCCTTTGGAGAGGCGCTCGTGGGCATGCACAGGGTGAGCACAAATTACCAAAATAAGGACATCATTAGTGCGATAGTGGCCTGCCTGCGCTCATTTGGGCCAAAGTGAATCAATAGATGTTTTATGTACAAGTGGTGCTGCTCTTAGCCAGTTCAATAAGCAATAAGTCTTCCACTGCAGTTGTTCTGGTGTGGGAAAGCAGACTCCTTCAGCCCGTGTCAGCAAAAATAACTGATTACTAACATAAAAAGTTTATAAATGGAGTTGATACTTTGCAGTGACGTCACGCTGGGGGTGTTCTACGTGCATGTCCATTGGCGGAACGCTCAGCAGTTACACAATGCACGCGTGAGATCGTCTGAAAACTCGAGAAAAAATATGAAATGGATTTGAATCAATCATTTTCAGGAGCCTGTGATCAATACGAGCGTTCATGGTCCTGTTTAGGAGTTTCATTTTCAACAAAAAGGTGAGAGTGACTAACTGGAAAAACTTGCAGAGTGAGTAACTGCCAGACAAAACTCCGTCCACATCATCGAGAAGAAGTGGACAAAGTGTGGAGTGTGAGGTCACCAATAGCGTTCGGATCCAGCCAAATGAAGCTCCCACCTCGAGTATCATAGCAAACAAAGAGCCAATCTGGAGCGAGGTTGCTGAAGGTAATGCCCATTTGCGCCCGCACCGCTGGTTTACCAGGCGCTTAGCAACGCTGTCAATCAAACCTGTTGCTAACACTACCAGGAGCGACCTCGGAGAAAGAAGGCGCCTCATTGGTGTGTTGTTAATGTTCATATCTTGTTTTACGGACAAAATAGCCAAATAAAAGTACGCGGATCATGTAGAGCCAGAGTCGATGGAGCCCGAAAGTGCACCCATGATCACTTCCTATTTGGAGCGCGTTGCCTAGCGGGTTAGCTATGTCCATTTATATATACAGTCTATGGCCCACACACACACACACACACACACACACACATACAGGGAGAGGAGGTGGGGCAGGGAAACAAGATAAACTTGTATCACAGTCAAGGGGCGTGACATGCTGATACATTTTGTTACTTCTTCCCACGTGTAGCCTTTAGCATTAGCAAGCTAGTCTTTTCCACCTACTTACTGACACACTCTTTGGGACTGTTGGTGTCGAAGAGGCATGGAATAATTTGTCCGCTTCATCGATTGAAAATCCCGTTGGCCTACTGTCCAAGAAGCAGTATGTCGTAGGGTTGTCAAAAGTATCGAAAATCAGATACTAATCGATACTAAAACTAGTGACGCAACTAGGTACTCATTTGAGCAGGTATCAATACTAAAAAAGTCACATTCGCAGGACAGAAATGAACCTTTCCTGAAGAGCTTTAGAATGATCTTGAGCTGTGTCAGAACAAGTATAAGACCACACAGACTAGTACACGCCCATGGACCACTATGGAACCTACTGGACGACTGAGGGATTACACAGATATGAACCCGCATGGAAATATAAAAAAGTCCTACCATTTAATGTTGAAAATCACATTCTATTGTGTAAAGAAAGACATATGTTGCAAACAGTGTACTAATGCTAACATCTTGCATTGTTCTCATTGCCTTAGGAGCTAAACTATGTGTACTGGCCCTTTAAATGTCTCTTTTATAATGTTCACATTCACTACCCTTTTTAACACTACATTAGCCATATGGGCATTAGCTAAAGCATTTACTAGTAATGGTTGTAATGTTGAAACGCAATCCTCATATCTACGCCAGACAGAAGGTGATTGGGCCACATAACACTTTTAAATTTTGCAAAATGAAAATTGTATTGTTTTTTTCCCATGGCCGGTTTGCGCTAAGTCATTTGAAAGCATCGTACAGTAATTCTCCAGCTAACAGGTTTTTTGGCATCTCTTTTAAGTTGTTGTTTGCCTGCTAGCCAACTCTATGTATTATATAGCGTGCCAGAAATTAAGAAGTTAATTCACTTCGCAAAACAGGACTGCAAGCATTTTAGCAAAACTATGATGGCTATGGATATGGAAATGTTTTAAAAGTTAAGGCGCTGTACCTGATTTTTATTGTCTTAAAACATGAAAAACAGAACTATCTTATTTAAAAGGTTTGCAGTGGGCTAAAGTCAGGGGTATAGGATCAAATTTTGGGCCCTGGGTACAAATCATGTTCGTGGGCCCTCATTACATGTTATCTAATGAAAAATGGCCATTACATACTTTGTAAAGGGCCCCCCTTCCTGCACTGGGCCCTGGGTAAACAGTACCTTTTACCCCCCCCAGTCCAACGCCCCTGTCTAAAGTTATTCCTCACTTACCTTAAGCATTCCGAGGATCCTAATTATCGCCGTATATTTCACAACTTTCAGAGGCCAGAGCGGAGTCTGCTGTCGCGCTGATGATAACGACAACTAGCATGCTAACAGTGCACTTCCTGATAATCTGACAATAAACTTTATAATGAGATGCAGAGAGTACGCAGCCGACTTATTTTGTCCTCAGTAGCTGCTTATACAATAATGTACTGGGGTAAGACACATTTTGCTCAAATTGATAAAAAGAGAAAACAGGTACAGCACCAATCTAACTCTGGGAGGGTTCATATTTTAAGTAATCAACTCTGTGTTAGGGTGGATGTTAAAGGGCCCATATTACGCTATTTTCTCATTTCTGTTATAATGTTTCCTCATTACAAATATACCTAGAATTGTGTTTTGTTTCATTCACTTATTTAACACACAGACCCTGCATATTTAGGCTGAGTTCTTCTCTCAAACAGAAAACACTCTGTTCCACCTCTGATGTCATGCCCCCCCCAGTCCAACGCCCCTGTCTAAAGTTATTCCTCACTTACCTTAAGCATTCCGAGGATCCTAATTATCGCCGTATATTTCACAACTTTCAGAGGCCAGAGCGGAGTCTGCTGTCGCGCTGATGATAACGACAACTAGCATGCTAACAGTGCACTTCCTGATAATCTGACAATAAACTTTATAATGAGATGCAGAGAGTACGCAGCCGACTTATTTTGTCCTCAGTAGCTGCTTATACAATAATGTACTGGGGTAAGACACATTTTGCTCAAATTGATAAAAAGAGAAAACAGGTACAGCACCAATCTAACTCTGGGAGGGTTCATATTTTAAGTAATCAACTCTGTGTTAGGGTGGATGTTAAAGGGCCCATATTACGCTATTTTCTCATTTCTGTTATAATGTTTCCTCATTACAAATATACCTAGAATTGTGTTTTGTTTCATTCACTTATTTAACACACAGACCCTGCATATTTAGGCTGAGTTCTTCTCTCAAACAGAAAACACTCTGTTCCACCTCGTGATGTCATGCGGTAATACGGGAAGTGCTCCACTGTGTTTTTAAACTCCATACACCTTCACTAGAATCATTTGGATGATTTCACCCCTGGAATTGCTAGTCTATACTGAACAAAACGTAAAAGTTTGCTGTTAACTTGAAAACTACAGCTTCATAACATCGCAAGGTGGAACAGAGCATTTTGAGCTTTGGAGATGTAGACAGACCAATAATAAAGGGTTCCTCAGACATGTGTGAATGAAACAAAACACAACCCCAGGTATGTTTTTGAGGAGGTAACAACATTCTAACATGGCTTAAAGCTCACCAAAGTCATTTTTGTGTAATATAGGACCTTAAAAGACATTAGTTAGGCTGTTTCTGTTTTAGTTGAAGCTAGTCCCCCAGGAGCCCTCTCTCTGTAACTGCTGCAGTGAGCATCTTCATTTTGGTCTTAAATTGTTTGTATTTACCAGCTCTACATGATCCTGGTGTTTTTATTTCACTATTTTGTCCGGAATTGAAGATAGAACATTAATATGATCCTGGTGTTTTTATTTCACTATTTTGTCCGGAATTGAAGATATGAACATTAATAACAGACAAATCAGGTGCCTTCTATCCCCGAGGTCACTCCCGCTAGCGTTAGCAACAGGTTTGATTGACAGCGTTGCTAAGGGCCCGCTCCCTGCTAAACCAGCGGTGCCGGCGGGAAGGGCCGTTACCTTCAACAGCCTCACTCTGGATTGGCTCTTTGTTGCAATGAGACTCGCGGTCGGAATTCAAAATGTGGAACTCGGCTCCAAATTGGCCCCTATAACTGCTTTAGCCTCGATGAGCTTCATTTGACTGGAGCCGAACGCTATGGGTGACATCACAGTCCCATAGTCTACTTCTTTATATAGTCTATGGCACAGAGCAAATTGTGTCATTGCAAGTTGAATGCCATACTGTGGAACGTTCCAGACAAAGCAAAAACATCTCCATGGTGGCAAGCTCCCACCAGAAGAGTGGGGCATAGCGCGTCTTGCAGCATACACTCGTAAATATGTCTTATTATAAAATGCAAGACAAAGATACACATTACAATGGTTTTAGGGTCTACAGTTTTGTAGAAAATCATCCATGACACCCTGAGAAAAACAATGGCTGTGAAACGTTTGGGAAAATCGATTTGCTATGATGTGGGCTCGTTTTCACCAAAGCTCTCTGCACTGTGTTTTTTCCTACCTTGCGCATTAGCCAACCTCCCTCATCCTCATAAATTCTTCCTCTCCCGAACAGCCCTCCAGAGTCCAAGCCGCTACAAAGCCATATAGATCCAGTAATCAGCGCCCCAGGGATCGGCACGGAGGAGTCAGGCCTCTGCTTCAAACCATTGGTCATGCTTGTTATCTTCTTATTTACTGGGCATGTATACAGTAAAACGTGCGGTTAAAGGGAAGTTGGACACCAAGAGGGGAACACGGGTTGCAAAGGTGGTATATTCAGATTTATAGATACGGCGGTCTAATTATAGAGGAATCTGGGCTATACTGTAGACCTGGGACTGCATGAGTGGACATTTATACCACCAAAGTCACTTATTAAGGCACTACTTTTACACTGGCGAAAGAATATCTCATTCTGTGACGGTCCAAATGGGTGTTTCTACAAGGTTAGTGCTGTAGTCTGCTAAGCATTTGTAGGGAACGGTGGTGGAACATAACAAAGTAAAAGTAGTAAAGTACTGTACTTAAGTCAAAATTTTAGGTCTCTGTACTTTACTTAAGTACATTTTAAAGTGCATACTTTTTACTTTTACTTCACTACATTTGAGAGCAGGTATCTGTACTTTCCACTATATTTTTGAACAGGACTCAAAAGTAAAATAATTTTTTTATTGTTGTCTGAGAGCTGCTGAAAAGGCTGAGGGTTTATTTTTAACATGTTCATAGTTTGAGCAAACAAAAACTAAGAAAAATAGCTAGAAGGAAAAATCTATTCAATTGTTTCTGTTGAATAAGTACAGTTTTACAGGTGCTTTAATACTTTTAATTTTTTCATATGATACTTACTTAGTTTTACTTTTACTTGAGTTTTTTTTTTTTGTTCCAGTATCTCTACTTTTACTTAAGTAACAAAATGGGTTGCCAAGTCACATCTCACCGTGCCACTGTGCCCATTGCCAAATTTGTCAAATTTTGCATGCATGTCTTTTTCAATAAAAAGGGTGAATATGAACTTAAAATAGAATATACAGTTTAAAAAAAAAACAACATTGGGGCAACGGCAAACTTGAGAAGCTAGGGGAAGACAGGAAACCCATTGCCATTACCCATGTCCACTCCAGTCACAGCAATGTTGCGAAAAACATCCTGAAAATACTTCAAATTCTGGATGTACATGTCTTTTTCAAAATGGTGAATACAAAAATACTGATTAATAAATAAAAAAAACAATAGCAAGCTTCAGAAGATACTTTGGTCTTGTGGTCAGAGTCAACAAGACCAAACTATCCTATCCTATACTATACTATAACATAAACTTTCCTACTCGAAGAACACTATTGTTTTTAAAGGCACTGTATATGGATGTGTTTTAGGTCAGAGCACAGATACTTGGCTTGGAGAACAGTCTTTTTTAAGTGGTCAGCCATCACTAGAATAGGACAGAGGACAGTAGAGCACTTGGTTGATCTTATCGCCCACTAGATCCACAGCTGGGACAATGGTGATGGGATCATTACTGCAGTGCTAAAGCCAGGTTCATAGTGGTGCCAGTGAAAGACGACTGCGCTGCATGGCACACTGACAAAGTACTGTTAGATTTATCAATGAACACTGTCCAGCAGAATGAGTTTGGCAACGTGGGCTCAGAACACAGAAGACGGGCCGGAGCAGCTCTACCTCCTGAAGAGACTGGACCTTCTACCACTCTGTGATGGCATCAGCCTCATGTATGGTGTGGTCTGCTGTGGTCTGGACTCAGGGCAGGAGGTGGGGACAGGGGGCCTCCTCGCTAGTGCTGGGCGATATGGGAAAAATCATATATCACGATATGGATTATTTTATATCGCGATAACGATATACATCACGATATACCACAATAAAGTATGTTTTCAGTTATTCTCTGAAAAGTTTAGACAAAAATTTCATTGCTTACGTTACTCCAACTTTATTTTGAAGTGACATTTAACTGGCATAACGTAACATTTTAGTGCAGCAATATAAATGTATCAAATGAAAACAGCCGTGGTGGAGGTGCAGTAGCCTTCACATTTTTTTTCAAAATCATACAGTTATTTGAACGGAATTGTCAAAATAAACTCTATATGTCTTTACAAATGTAATGCGATATGGCACATGTGACTTGTTTATGGCGCTGGGACATTTTCTCATATGACGTGCCTTGTGCGAAAAACTGCTTTATCTTCGGCTGGCTATGGTTTTTCTTTTCGCAACTTGCCCCCGCTGTTCCACAACTTGGTTTAGCTCATATTTTTTGGATTCTTATATATTCTTTTTCGTGGACCTTCTTTAGGTGATAGAAGAGGTTTGTTGTGTTGACATCGGGCGCAGGAATAGTCTTAGAAGCGTAGTTTTGCATTTGCCCGTCTTCTGCTCCATGTCGGACGTCTTGAACCCAAAATGTAACCAAATCACAGACGTACCCCGTCTTTTCGGTAAAAGTGCTTCTTCTGGGCTGCCTGCGTAGCCGTCTCTGTCTGTTGCGACTCCGGGCGTGAAACTTAAAACTGTTGCGCGTCTATCGTTCAGCGCTCATGAGTTATGTAACGTAAAGCATGTCGCAAACCCGCGTAAGAATCAAAGAACGTAAAGCAGCGTCATGTCGCAAAACCACAAGACGGAGTTTCTTTGCGAAAAATCTCTTTTTTTTATTCATCTTTATTTTCACTTATATAAACTTAGAGTATGCACAGTGACAAGAAATACTAATACAATCATCACAAGCTATTTAATGATATATTTTCTGCAATAATTGATCAAATTAGGTTAGAAACGATAGAAACGATAGAAGAGAAATGGCACGATAGACACTTTTCTATCGTCCCCACGGTATGTATCGTCATATCGCCCAGCACTACTCCTCGCTGTATGAAGGAGAGGTTCTTTCCTTCCTGCTGCTGTCAGACTGTAAACAGTGAACAATGCTAGAGTAATGATAATCCTGCCAAGCTCCCATTCAAGATAAACACTTGGATTTTGTCAGATTAAAATCATCTTATTTTCTTTTTCCTTAATCTTTATAGTAAACTGAAAAAATGTACAATAAAATCATCCAGCTAGTCCTGACCAAGCCTATCATTAGATCTGGAGACTGACCCCAGGCGCTGTACTGTGGCACCCACTGCTCCTGACAAACCATTGGTTTATATAGTACATCTTGGTTCGTTTGCCAAGACAAAAATTATAATATGCATAAAGTTCATCATACCACTGGGTTTCATACTTGCAAGTGTGATTTTTCACCAAGAGACAGTGCCGTGGAACACTGTATTCAGTTACCACTACATAGAATAATAACATGGACTTTTGGTGTGGAGTGTTTGGAGTGTTTGTCCATCGATCCGAAGTTTGCCGGTTTGACTCCCGCTCTCAATGAATACTTTTATTGTGCCCACCTTGCCCCCAGTGTCTGTGTACACTTGTGTATGAATGTGTGTGTGTGAATGGGTGAGCGGTTTCTTGATGTAAAGCGCTTTGAGTGCCTAGAAGGTGGGAAAGCGCTATATAAAAATTTGACCATTCGCCACAATTTTTCACTGTAAAAACACATCTTCACTGCCTTTGCGACCAACATTTTAGCTTCAAATTACTATACAAACTATTACATCGTAAGAACACACATACCCCAATGTTTATACCCTAATGACAAACCCTTTGAAAAACAATCCCTCCACTTTCCCACCACTTGGATTACTAAAAGTACAGTCGATTATTATTATTACTACTTCTACAATATTTAGTCAGCTGTGCACCCTCCCCGTGCTCTTACTCATGCTAGCAGAATTATTTCCTTTATTTGCTGAACAATAACAGCGTAACACTTTTCTCCTTATCAACACTACTGACAGTATTTGAGCTTCACTATATTACTGGAAACATAATTAAATTCTCTATTCTTTAAACACACAATACCAAAATCCTGCAGAACCAATCCGCCATACAAAGAAAACTAAGCCGTTTATTCAATACGTCTTATATTCAAGATGTTGAATGCGCGCCAGTGATAACCGATAGAGCCGGAAGAATACTATCTCTGCTTTGTATTTGAATAACAATAGAATGCGCAATTGGATTTAGGAATTTGAGGCATTTTAACTTGTGTTTGCAATACTTTTGTGAGCAATCTGTCAGTCATATTTTTATTTTATTTGCTAAACGCGTCGTCCGGTTGCGTCTTCTGAAAACCGTGGCGAAGTTTTAAAACTATATAGAGTTTAATTAAGCGTCACGTTATCGGCGTTCTTCTACTGTTGTCTTAAACTCTTGGTTTGTTTTATGAGGCCGCACAGAGAGGGAGTGATCACAAGGCTGAACTTCTAAAAGCGCAAACTTAAAAAAAGCAAAGGGTGTTCGGCAATAGGCTTTATCAGCCGCCTGCAGAAGGAAGGACTAGTTTGAATAATAGAACCAATAAACTTAAAAACAAAACCACACCTCCTACCTCGTGTCATTTGTCCATCATTGTCAGCCAGTCACTGCCTGCTACTTCACTTAAAGCGGACCTATGAAAAATGGACTTTTTAGAGCTATTAACCATGTCATCGTTGTTTCCTTCTCATTTACCCTCTCAAAGCTGTGTTCAGCGTGATTCGTGCATGTTTGCGTGATCTCGGGGCGACAGTGGCTCAGTTGGTAGAACGTTTGTCCACTGATCTGAAGGTTGGCAGTTTGAATCCTGCTCTTGACGGAAACATCATTGGAAGAGGTTGGTGGTGTAATTCTAGTTTCCACAAATGAATGCTGTTGTTTACCATCTTGATACTCCTGTATTCAAGACGTCATTGCTCCGGTCAACCCCCATTTTCATCAGTACTTTCCCACTTCTCTGTACTTACTTCGTTCTCCGATTTTATTTTCTTAATCGGTGATATACATAGGATTCGGCAGTGTCGCATAGTCACTTTGATACGAAAACAGAAGTTGTTTTAGATCAATATTGCGATTTAAAATGTCCAAATTATAACATCCATGCGTGTCATAGATTCTAATTATATAGCAGACACAAGCACAATAAGTTTTCTTTAAATGCACTCTCTCTCTCCTCCTTTCTGCAATTTCGCTTCCACCGTCTACCGTCAACTACCTGCTTCACTTCACCTGCTACGCTCACAAGCAGATACAAAAATACTAAGCCCCCAGAGAACAAGGAGGCAGTTAAAAAAGGCTCAAAAAACAACAGTTGCCAGCTGTAAGGAAGACATACTTTACATAGCGGAAGCAATGTAGCACTGAACAGATCAAAACTGACGCGGTGAAGTTCTCTGAAGGAGCAGAATCTTTTGACATGAGCTGGTGAAACAGGGCAATTTGAACAAACTGAATATTTAGGAATACTCAAATATGATTCAATGAAATGATAAAATGTGGCTCCAGACATGTTTTTGTATGGGAACAAATTTCTTTTAAGTGTTTTGGTCTAATATGGGGCCTTTATAGTAAAGTGCAGTGTTTGTGAATACTTTGGTTGGATATAATTCGTCAAGGCCTGTTTATCTCGGGTTAGCCCTGGTTTAGTTCTGGTTAGGGTTGTCACAGTACTAAAATTTCAAACTCGATTAAGAAGAGACTCAATACTCCATACCAATTTTGATGCATTTGACCCAAATGAGAATTTAAAAGCTCTTTTGACAAAATTGTTTTTGATACAAAATAATAGTGTAGAGACAGTTTCAGCGGTGGTCATCTGGATCAGTGAGTCAGTGTTTCATCAATTGTAAAATGGCTTCTGGATGGGAGCTGAAACATCTTGATCTCAAAAACAGTGTCCAGATGACCACCATGGAAACTCGAAACCCCTCCTGGACGAATGAGGGATTACACCATCACAGTTTTTTATTTTTTTTATTTTTTTATCTTTTTATTATAACATATGGTCTTCTGATAAAACTCAAGATTTTCAGGAACTTTTCAGGAAAGGTCAAATTTCATCCAATTATGTGATTATTTTCAGTATTGATTCTTGCTTAATGTGCCTATGACAGGTTGAAATACTCATTTGACTAGAACACAGTTAAGATCAATATATTTAAGATTTTACAAAAAACTTTTTTCCCCTGTTGCAATTTTTTAGGTTTCAAATTTTGCTTCCTGGTTGGAAATCATGACATCACTCTAGGGCCTTCCATAACTGTCACCTAGCAACCATGCTCTAAGCAGGCCAAAAAACTCTAACCTACACATAAATTATTATTTGACAAATAGGAAAGTAGGGTCCGTGCACAACAGCGCCCCCCAACCTCACTGTTAGCGTCACTACTTCCTGTCCAATTGTATCTCCGTGAGATTTTTGCAGTCACGCTAAAATGAATAAATAGTTAAAGATAAGGCAGTGGACAGGGAGCTGCGGATGGATGTCACTGACAACATGTTAAACACTACACAAATAAAATGAGTACTTCACCGGAGGACACTTCTGTGTTTAGAAAGAGACATGTTTGTGACTCAATGCTAACGCTAACTCTGATTTCGAGGCATAATAAATATTAAAACAACACCACAAACTGAAGTATTCTACATTTAAAAATAAGTGGGTAGTCTTTAATTTAATGCATTTGAATTTTAATAGGTTGTTTAGTTTCTGTTTTCCATTGTTAGCTTTGAGACACAGTGAGCTAGCTAGCGTGCTGCTGTGCATAGAGCCTATTATAAGAAAACACATTTATTTTGTTCATCATCATCATCATGTTTAAAATATTGAGTTTCCTGCATGTAAATTGTTCCAAACATTTGGACAAAATTCTCCTTAGTGTGATGTCATCAATTTAAAACTCTCTAAATAGAACTCTCTACTTCCTGTCATTTTCAACATTTTTTTCAACTTTTCTCCACAAACTGCTTGATTGGTGTAAAACAGATTACGTCAAAGTACTTAAGTCAAAATTAGAGAATCATCAAAGTTGTCATACGCACTTTAAATGAGTATCTAGCTTCGATACTAGTTTTAGTGTGGATTAGTATGTGATTTTTGATTCTTTTGACAACCCTAGTCCTGGTCGTCCCAAATAGCACTTCTTTCACAGGGTTGCACTTTAGTTGAAAAGTTTGACAGCCCCCATGCTAATGGTTTTTGTTATGACCTATTTGATATATTTCACGTGGTTACAGGATCATCAAAGGGACCACGCTAACGAGCGGCTGACATTTGGCTCTGGTCTGGTGCTCGTGCTGGTATTTCAGCTGCACGTACCGGACCGCGCTGGAATGTGGCAGTATGCAGGTGTGGGGGCAGGTGACCTTTCCCACACAATTATTCACTTCAACAAGTCTGGGAGCGTCAGTTTTATCGCAGGTTGAAGACTTCCAAACTGTACGCGCGCATTCTGTACTCTGGTCCCGTGGGTTTACGCTGTGTTTGATTGCCTGGATTAATGAGCGTTTGTGTCCTTGGGCAAGACACCTAACCCACCTCGCCTCCATTGTCTGCGTACGCTGGTGTATGAATGTGTGTGTGAATGGGTGAGTTCCTCGGGTTCTTGATGTAAATGTGCGTGTGAATGGGTGAGTTCCTCGGGTTTCTTGATGTAAAGCGCTTTGAGTGCCTTGAAGGTGGAAAAGCGCTGTATAAAAATGTGACCGTTTACCAAGTACTATTTGAGTTTGACACATACATACATATTCATGCAGGATGGTTACCGGGAGCTATAAAATAACATTTTTACTTTTAACAAGCAGCTAATGTTGGCGTCTTGTACCGTTCATTCAAGGGCGGTTTATTTGTTATCAGGCAGATCAAACTGTGTTTAATCTGAGTCTCAGTTTTCATCGAGGTTCTTTTTGACCAGTCTAGTGAAAACCCTGTCCGGTGTTTTGAGGATGGTGGGGCATTTTTAGAGCATTTTACACTCACTGGGAACTCGGACACCACTATAAAATAGCATTAAAACCATAAAGGCAATAGTATAAATCCAGAAATGTTGAATCAATCATTATTTAATAGTGTCAAGCTCCATGACCATACCATATGACTCAGAGAATATAGTGACGGATACTGGCCTCCTGCTTTAGTCCGGATGTAGCCCTGGTTTAGTTCTGCTTTAGTCCCGGCTTCCTGCCAGTGATCAGAGTCAGGACATCTTCTTCCTGAAGATGTGAGACAGGCCTCTACTTTGACAATGTTTTAATCCAGGCTCAAAACGGTTCTGTTTAGCTGTGCATAAGACTGAAAGGTTTTTATTCTGCACTATTTTCTTTTAACACTCATTTTATGATGATTTATGTTTTGATTTGTTCGTATTGTGATTTTAATCTCTTTCTTATTCTGTAAAGCACTTTGAATTACTTGGATTACATGAATTGTGCTATACAAATAAAGTGTATTTGCCATATATCCAACTATGCCACAAAAACACTAAACACAAAATAAACAGTAAGGAGTTTCAGTCTATTAGCATATCCTGGCTAGCGTAATTGTTTTGTTTTGTTTTTTGGATGGAGATGTAAATGATGACTTGCTGTATTTTAGGCCCACATTCATATTCATAGATGGATTGTCTTTCCTGACAAATATAGTCTCTTAAAGGAGAACTAAGCAACTTTCCTTCATGAGAATATGCTGACAGGGAACAGACTCAAAAGCTTTTTTTCTATCTTTTCTTTTTTCTTTTTTTATTGAAATAAGGCAGTGTAATGATATACAAAAAAATATAACATTGCCAAACGTATATGTTCGGGTCGCGTCGGCCATATTGCAAGGTTGGTTTTCCGCACAGAGACAGCAGAAGGACACTTTAAACAACCTGAAAATACATGTTTAACCATTACAGGGAATTTCAAAGACATTTAATGAGGTAAAATATACTTAGTTCTGCTAGTTGGCACATTTTCTAATGTGGGGGGACACTCCTCACTGCACTGATCGAAGAGCGCACTTTTAAAACTCACACTTCTGGGGCAGGACACTCTTTTGGAAGGGCTTGACAAAAATAATACTTCTCAGTGCAAAAGAAAAGTTCAACTCTGTCACTGGACAAAAGTTTGGATGAGCAACAAAACGTCTTCACTCTAAAAAGTTTGTCCAGAAATGAATCTTTCTTTTACTATGGATCAACTGAGGGATTACACAGACAGTACTTCTTACTGTAAACAAGTGTGGAGTTTTTGTCTCCATGGTGATGTAACTTCTTTGCCTATAACATTTCACAATACAGCATAAAACCTACATCTTCCATTGATTAAATCATAGGCGTTTTTGTTTAAAATATGCATATTTCTCAATATGCTAAAGAACATATTGAGAAATATGCTGTCACCTATCTATAGATCTGACCTGTAACTTGGCCTAGTGGCATCACCAGTTGGTCTCCATGGAGATAAATACATTTCATATCATGCTGTAGAATATTTCAGGCAAAGCAATAATATCTCCACCTTCAAGGCACTAAAAGTCCTTTACGTCAAGGAACCACTCACCCATTCACACACACATTCATACACCAGTGTACGCAGACACTGGGGGTAAGGTTGGTGGAGTGTCTTGCCCATGGACACCACGACAGCATTCATCTGTGGCAGCTGGAATCGCTTCAACCTGTGGGTCAGCGGATCTGACGGCTCTACCAATGATGTTTGTGTCGAGAGCAGGATTTGAACGCCAACCTTCAGACAAGTGGGCAAACACTGTACCAACTGAGCTACTGTTGCCCCGGTGGCAAACCCTCCACCAGAAAACTTACATATAGTGCACCTTTAACAGTTCCCTTCAGAGACGTATTTCAAACTTTCCTGGCAATCATTGGTCACCTATCTTTTACAAACAAAATTACATCTCACTCACCTCAGATAAACAGAGTTATTGCTTCGCTCATTGATTCTGCAGAAACCTGTCATATTATTCAGTCCCATGTGATATTTTTTCCAATCTTTTTCCATCGTAAACAGCCATATTTGTTTTGATGTGGACGGAATGCACCTGTCAATCACACCCATCTGAAAACGGGGAGATTCGCCGGTGACCAGACTCACATCTTCGTAAAGTATTGAAGAAGTGTGTGTTCTGGATCCCAGGGAAAACGTTTTAACCATAGGCTGTATAAAGAAGTGGACTAAGGAAGGTGGCGTCACTTCTGGATCCCAGGGAAAACGTTTTAACCATAGGCTGTATAAAGAAGTGGACTAAGGAAGTGTGACGTCACCCATAGCGTTTGGCTCCAGTCAAATGAAGCTCATCGAGGCTAACAGTTATAGGGGCCAATTTGGAGCTGAGTTCCATATTTGGAATTCTGACTGCGATTATCATAACAACCAAAGAGCCAATCCGGAGCGAGGCTGATGAAGGTAACGCCCCTTCCCGCCCGCACCACTGGTTTAGAATGGAGTAGGCGCTTAGCAATGCTGTCAATCAAACCTGTTGCTAATGCTAGCAGGAACGGCCTCGGGAAAAGAATGCGCCTGATTACGGACGCAATAGCGAAATAAAAAATAAAATCATTAGGATCGTGTAGAGCGGGTTAATACGAACATTTTAAGACCAAAATGACAAGGCTCACTGCAGCAGTTACAGAGAGAGGAGTGACAATTTTTCAATGTAAAGTGAATTGGAGCCAGAGTCGATGGAGCTGGAGGCGGGCCCATGCTCACTTCCTATTTGGAACGTGGCGCTAACCGGTGGCGGGCCCATGCTCACTTCCTATTTGGAACGTGGCGGCTAGCAGGTTAGCTATGTCCATTTATATATACAGTCTATGGTTTTAACTTTGTCTGGTTGACTTAATCTAACCTTCCTTTACAACTGGAATCATAACTGACTGACTGGACAAAACGGCTTTGAATAACCATTTGAATTACATTCACAACTGTACCTCTGCAGGGGTTTTTACCTGAAAACTTAATCGTTTCCGAGGCTCCCTGATAGTAAAAGTTGAACACATCTGAAAGAGACAGTGTGAGAGCGCCTGTGGGCTGAGAGCTGACTTTTTTATGAGGGAGACGAGGGAGTGAAAAATGGAGAGGAGGAGGGGGTTTCAGAGGCACCGGCGCTGGAGAGAAATAAATTGGATCTGGAGAAAAAAGAGGTGGAACGCTGAACAAGAGCCCGATAATGCCTTATCTTTAGGTGGTCAAGGTTACACCACTGCCCAAGACGAGTTTAACCTTTTTAAGCATGAAATTGCCTTATTACCCTTCAATGCATTTTTTTATTTACAATATTTTAAGTAGTATTGACATTTAAGAGCCGTTACAAACATCATCCAAAAACAGGTTGTCTCGTATCATTCTGATCATTTCACTGTAATTCTACTTTGCACTCACATTTAGCCTTGGTGTTTCATGCTTTGCAGTTTAAAAGCACTGTATTGGATTTTTTCTTGCTTTTCTTAAAAATGTGAAAAAACAGAACTAGTTTATAGTTATTCCTCACTTACATTATGCATTCTGAGCATCCTAAAAATTCACAGCGGTGAGTTTATAAGCATTTTTCACAACTTTCAGAGGCCAGAGCAGAGTTTACAGTGACAATAAAGTCAGCAACAGTTAGCATGCTAGCACAGCACGTCTTAATAATCAGACAATTGGTGGTTTTCAGATTCTTGAATGTGATGTCATACTCCCAGATGGGGGCAAGAGTCTGGTTTCCCTATTAATGTACTTTTCTATGAAATATCCAAAAGGTAAATTCACAAATGTTGAACCTGATCATTTCTTTTGGTCGCTAGAACTTGCTGTATTACAGGAAAAATATGAATTTTTACACTACCGATTTTAGCTGCCCCCCATCTGCTTTCAGTATTATTGGTCTAAAGAATGTTGTGATGTCATCTGAAACCCAGCAATACAACAGTCACAATATATCTGTACGGGGACAAGACAAAACTTGCTCAGATACATGTACAAAAAATCATCTCCAGGCTCTTAATTGTGACCTGATTTCTAAGAACACGCTGGATTACCACTTAATGACATCTAGAATGGGTGACATTAATGGCCTCTGTAGGGGAAACCAGAATATACTGAATCACTCAAACATTTATAGGTAACATAACAGAAGCCAGACTGAGGTGTGTAGCGCTGCTTTGAGTTCTACACATTATCCATCAGGGACTGCTCTTGCTAAAAGAGTCTGGGGAAAGGCGAGACCAATGATATATTATAAGGCCTAAACAGAACGTGGGGTCTGTTGCCGTGGCAAATGCGGCAGCCATCTAAATGCGGCAGCCATCTTGTGAGGGGAGTAAAATTCTGATTGGAAATAATACAAAAAACAGGGCCTGCTGAAAATTCATTAGTGACAGGGTTTAAATTGACATATAATGGTGTATTTGTGGTCCTAAAAATGCAGCGAACTTGTCTACGTCAGGATTAACAAAAAATATTTTTCACCTTAAAAACACTGCACTGGTCTATATTTTATACATAATTAAACTATATTTGTGTGTTAATACACCACATGGACAAAACCATTGATATATTTCACACCTGTTAGAAAAAAAGAAGAATTTATTACCTAAAAGTAAACATATTTTCAAGATTTCCTCACATTAGTTTGGTAGGACAAAGGCATTCGATACAGTATAAATGCAAAAACGTTTTAAAGGGAAAATTACAATGAAAAAGTCCAGCTCCCTGTTGGTTCTTGAGTAGAATTCTACACTCTACACACACTACACACACGTCTACTTGAACTGGACATTCTTAACTAGAGGTTACCATGGTGTCGATCTCTCTAGTTCCATATTTATATCTCATTGGGCGAGACTTTCAGCTGAGTACTTGAAGCTGATTGGGCTGAGACAAAACACAGAAATGTAACTTCTGCTAAATCTAGTTGACAGAAAAGCATATCTTCACCATCCACAGATGAACAAAGTGCACCTCTCTGCATGTTTTTCTTTCTGTTTCTCCATTATTTATTTATTTTAGTGCATCAAACGCTCCAGCAGAAGAGGCGCAAGATGGATCCTCATGAACCTGGAAAATATCACAAGAATACATCTCGCTGTGCAAAGTAATGAGACTAGTTTATTTATTTTTTTAAACCTTTAAACTGCCTTCATTACTGACTGCAAGTGTGACGTGGTACAGGACTCACACGGATCCCACACGACCGCCACACTGACCTCTGCACTCTGCCACACTGACCTCTTCGCGCTGCCACACTGACCTCTGACCTCTGCACCCTGCCACACTGACCGGGTCCTGGTCCGGGTGAGGCACGGGTCTGAGGAAAGAATCCACAGAGTCAATATTTCCCGGACACCGGTGTCTGGAGCGGTTTAAGGTCGTTAGACGTGTGCTATCGCGTAAATTCAAAATGGCCACCTTCATGTCAGAGATAGGGTGTGGTACCTATAGACTTTTTTGCTCAGGGTCACATGAAGAATGTGTGTACCAAGCTTCATTGGATTACGTCAAACAAAATAATTTTACTTCCCATTGACTTTTTTTCATAAATTTGATGGAGTTGTTATGCAAATATGGCTGCAGATATGGGCTGGTCTTCATTGGCTTTTTTGTTTACAGTTACATAATGGGTTTGTGTACCAAATTTCATTAGTCTACGACAAACTAAATTTTTCCGTCCCATTATAATCTTGCAGGGGACGCTGGAGGGCAACTTTTAAAGATACAAATTGAATTCACACCATTATGTCGACGTCATCAAAACACACAAACGCTACATTGGGTTTGTTTAAATCATTAGACGTGCGTTATCTCGTAAACCCAAGTTGGTGTAACGGGCAATCTGCAAGTAACCCGCTCAAAGTACGCACCAGACCCGCCTTGCAACCAGTATAAATCCGGCGTAAGCTTGACTAAATATGACACGTTAAACTAAACATTTCACTGTAAACATAGTCAACGTCATTATATTTAAGATTTCACAAAAAATCTTGCTTAGTTTTTCATTCTGGTGAAGATTATAATGTAGCAGATATGACAAACACAGAGAAAATTCCAGTTATCTAGTTTCCATATAAACCATTCAGGTAAACAGGGGCCTAAATTACACAATAGTTATGTTTAGACAAATGAAGATAAATGACAGCACCTTTATTTGGTTAAATCAATGTTTAATCTGTCAGTAAAATGTGTTCTTTGTGTAAAATGGCCCTGTATTTTACATGGTATTCCATTTCAGAACTCTACTTCCTGTATTGCAGTACCTTTCTTTGCAACTTTTTTCCCCCACAAACTGCCACAGAACTCATTTAAAACTCTGGTAAACATTGACTACAGGTACTAACCCAATAAGCCAAGTAAAAACTTTCATATGCCCTTTAAGTTATGAATGGACATAGAATGCTTGCACAGAGTGTACTAAAACATTATATATAAAAAAGCTAGACTAAAGCGCGACGTGTCTCCCTTGAATGCCTTCCCTTTTATTTGCATAGACATTCTTACACCTGACCTTGCACTTTTGTAGATCCCCATATCATGAAATTGAAATGGATTTTATTGACCGACGCTCCATATGCAACCGACTTGGAAAGTGCTGCTCCAAAGCTGCAGTTATGATCTAAGCAGTGTAACTTTTGGATGGTAATGATCACATTATGGATTTGCTGAGGAGGATGAGTAGTCCCATAATTAAAGTTTGCCATTTCAGCGGATACATTTACAGCTTCTGGTCATATCATAAATGTATATGAGATTAGTATTGGTCGTTTGGGGGCAGGAGGTGGGTCAGAGATGAAGCCCGATTGGAATGAATGCACAGAAGATGTAAACAATGTGGCAACGGTGGCGGAGTCGTTCGCACTTTACCTCACAGTAGCAAGTCCCTCTATTAGATTAAATTAGATTAGTTGTAGAAGTTTTATAAGTAGTCCATAGAAAAGGCAGGAGATGGTCTGGATGCCTTATGCGGAAGACGTTTATTACAATGGCCAGGGGGGACTCGAACGTTTAAATAACCTCTATAATGCGTCATATGGAAGGACATGTGCGTATATCAGAAGACTACATGACTCATGCTAGATGCTATATTGATACGGTGTTCTAGCTCGACCATGCTATTATTCTCTCATTAGTTACTGTATTATTCCCATAGACTGTCTATATAAATGGATGTAGCTAACCTGCTAGCTGCCATGTTCCAAATAGCGTGTGCTCATGGATGCGCATCCAGCTCCATTGACTCTGGCTCCAATTCACTTTACACTGAAAAATTGTCACCCCTTCTCTCTGTAATTACTGCAGTGAACCTCGTCATTTCGTATTGACCCTCTCTACATGATTCTGGTACTTTTATTTTGCTATTTTGTCTGTAAATCAAGATATGAACATAGATTGGAATTCCAAATATGGAACCCGGCTCCACTCCGCCCCTATAACTGCTCTAGCCTCGATGAGCTTCATTTGGCTGGAGCCGAACGCCATGGGTGACGTCACCTTCACTTAGTCCACTTCTTTATCCCTGACATTACTTTATTTGTCATTTTGATGTTACATATAAATGACACCATAGTTCAGTGCAACAGCAGCTGTAGTAAGAGTTATATGAAGTCCAGTCAGAGTCTGATTTAACAGCTTAACTGATGTGGGCAGAAGTCGTTGAGCAGTAGAGTAGTTCTAGTAAGATCCAGCAGATTTCGGTAATACCCCCGAGCAGCTCCGGCGTAGCAATCTGACTCTGTCCAGCTGATCTATTACAGACAGGTCAATTGGCTGGTCACTGCGCTCTTTGGTGTAGATTAAAAAAATCCCGACTGTAGACCAACTTTAGCCGTGGGCAGGGCAAAGAATCAAAGTGTTGCGCTGATAAAACGGTGTCGTAAAGGCCGCAGCAAACGCCGCCACGGTGGTTGACGCTCTTACTCTGCTTGGTTGTTTTGGTTGGTGATGAGACAGGCTATTCCCTCTGTGTATTTCCTCTGCCACATTTAGTGCAAAAAATCTATAGCATCTCAGAGGTCCATAGCTTCTTGCACAGTCTCCATGGATACAGGAAAAACAAACTGCTCATTTCAAACAATTCAACAGTCACTATCTTCTGTCCTTTGAACTGAGCTCAAAAAACTAAAACATTTAATACCTCATTGTGGAACATTCAAGACAAACAGTAAAATCTCCATGGAGATGGCTGGCCTCCACTAGAAAAGTTACATAATGTTCCTTTAAGGGAACCCTTCAAACACAGCAGTTAATGTGGTTTACTATTTCTTAGCATACTCCTACATTAATTTATCTAGACTTATACCCCATAATAACATTGTATTAAAACATTTAGGGCCTCATTTTTCAAATGTTTGCTCATGTGCTAAACAACTAACGACGCTAAAAGTGCATTACCAGGATCCGTCACCTTGTGTTTAAGTCCAAAACGAAAAGGATAGCGCCAGTTCACCTGCTGTTATAAGTGTTCATGGTCCCCATCAGACATTTCTCCATCCAGATGATACGTGAGAAGGTCCTGAAGTAGGGCAAGCATTCATTTGCAACAACAATTCAATGGCCCATAGGAGCAGAGGCACGCAAACTTTTGCACTCAGTGAACGCTCTCATTTACAGTTTTGTGGCATAAATAATACGCACGTTTCCCAATAGTAAATCGCACACAACATGCCCACAGAACAGAGAACAAGTTATTTTTCAGTTTATACTTGGACTTTAGAGCATGGAAGGATAAGTGAGGCCTTTAATAGCAGAGCACTTTCATTTTGTGGGTAGTCTATTTGTGTTTGTGTTTAGGGTTTGCAAATTCCAGTAGTTGGAGGTTGTGACTGAAAAAGGCTGAAGATGACTGATGGAATCTGAAATTAAAAATATGTCTGAATATTGTCCTTTTGTTGAGGTTTAAATGCGGTGTGAGGATTTGTTTGATCAGACTGGTTCTGCTTCAGGTTCAAGAGATCCTTCCTTTGAAATGTACTGATTTGAGGACTTTGGCTGACCATAAGAGGCCCAAATCAACTGAGCAAACAAAAACAAAATTACATCACAGTTTTGTTCTACTGAAGTGCCAGAGCTCTGAAAATATCACATTTAAAGAAACAGTCATCTGGTTTCTCCGAAGGGTAGGAATAATATGTCTATAGATCACTTGGTACAGAAGGTACACATACTTTTACTGAGTGGGTTGGGAAAGTGTAATTAATGGATTTCGAGCAAAGTACGTGGTCAGCAAAATGTTTTACAAAAATTCCAGTGGTCAAATGTAAAGTTTTGTCAATATGGACAGTGGGAAAGTCCAAGTTTTGGGCCCTGTGTCTCCTGTCCCAGCAGATTTATACAAAACCATTGATTTGTCTCAGTTTTATTCAAGAAATCTGCCAGGTGTCCCTATTTTTGACCAATCTGATCCCTACCAACAGTAACCAGGGCATTATATTGCCATTTGTTTAGCTAAAATAGAGAAAACTGTTCTTAAAAATGACCATAAGGCAAAAAAAATGCACCGATAGAAGTCCCTCTGATTATGATGGCCCCAAAAGTGCGTCGAGAATGGACAATGTTACGCTATCTTTTCACTATTTTATTTATACTGACCTACCAACCCAGGTGTGTCCAAGTTTTGAATTTTGAAAATCTGGCCACCCTAGGCTAAAAGCAGTAAAAAAAACTGCCAGAACGTTGAGTCTCTATTAATTTGTGCACTCTGGAAGTGAGAAATTTGAGAAATCTGTTCATTCTTATTTGTGGAACATTTTGTCCAGACCCCACTTATTTGTTTATTTATTTATTACATTTTCTACTTGTGCCCAATTTTTCCTAAATAAAACTTTTTCACACATTTCGGAGTCACCATTTGATCTGTGCTACTATTTTCTTTGGCAACCTTAAACTCGAAAGAGAAAGTCATTATTTGCAATACTATGTTAAGGTAGTGTGAACATTGTTGTGAAGAAACCATTTTCTTCTTTAGATATCCATGTTACTATTGAGAATTTCCTTTTAAATTGGTCAAACATTCCAAGTTGGTGGCATGGTGTTGGCACTGTTTCCTCAACTGTTGTACATTACAGGGTCCTAATAGGCTCTGTGCACAACAGCGCCTGGCAACCTCACTGTTGGCGTCACTACTTCCTGCCTAATTTTACCTCTGAGGCTTTTGCAGAGTCACGCTAAAATGAATAAATATTTAAAGATCAGGCAGTGACAGGAACTGTTGGCGTCACTACTTCCTGCCTAATTTTACCTCTGAGGCTTTTGCAGAGTCACGCTAAAATGAATAAATATTTAAAGATCAGGCAGTGGACAGGAAGCTGCGGGTGGATGTCACTGACAACATGTTAAGCACTACACAAATAAAATGACTACTTCAGCAGAGGACACTTCTGTGTTTAGAAAGAGAGATGTTTGCGTCTCAGTGCTAATGTTAATGTTAAATTTGTTCCATAATAAATATTAAAACAACACCACAAACTGAAGCATTCTACATATAAAAATAATTGGGTAGGCATTACTTTAATTAATTGAAATTTTAATAGGTTATTTATTGTATGTTTTCCGATTTTAACAAAAGTGACTGTTAGCTTTGAGACACAGTGAGCTAGCTAGTGTGCTTCTGTGCGCAGAGCCTATTATTCACCTTATTTTAAATGCGCATTTTGAAGATTTGCGGGAGGTGCAAACGCTAAATATTGCATTTCGAATCCTTAATTCACATAAGTTTATACGCTCGCTTCAGGTGTTTTTTGATATAAGCGCATAACAGTTAATGCCGCAAAAAGTCACGTAGCGGATATAACACCGACGTGAACAACGGACTACATACCTGCACTGGACCGGAGTGGACACAGGTGATGAATAAAGCCCAAATAATCCCATCAGGCTGGTTCTTGTTTGCTCAAAATCACCCAGAAGAGAGCACGGCTAAACAAACCTCTCTGTGCAGGACTATTACAAGGCTCCAAGCTAAAAACAGATGTTAGCTAACTAATAATTTGCCCAGAGACATACGCGCTGTCTAATCTTCAAAAACTCAGGGAAAGTTTATGGTTGTTGGACAAGTTTCGGGACTTCGGCGATCGTTCTTTTTCGACATCAGTGCAGTAGTTTGGCAAAGACTGGGGCTTGGTGCTAAAACACGTCTATAGCGTTATTACAGTTTAAAGGGCTCATATTGCGCTATGTTCTGATCTATGTTCTAATGTTGTTTCCTCATCACAAACACACCTGGAGTTGTGTTTTGTTTCATTCACATGTTTAACACACAAACCCTGCATATTTAGGCTGAGTTTTTCTCTCAAACTGAAAACACTCTGTTCCACCTTGTGATGTCATGTGGTAATACAGGAAGTGCTCCACTGTGTTTTTAAACTCCATACAACTTCACTAGAATCATTTGGATGATTTCAGCCCTGGAATTGCCGATCTCTACTGAACTAAAGGTAAAAGGTAGCTGTTAACTTGGAAACTACCGCTTCATGACATCACAAGGTGGAACAGAGCATTTTGATCTTTGGAGACTAATAATGCAGGATTACTCAAACATGTGTGAATGAAACAAAACACAACTCCAGGTATGTTTTTGAGGAGGTAACAACATTATAACATGGCTTAAAGTTCACAAGAGTCAATTTTGTGTAATATAAGACCTTTAAAGAACCTGCTAACTTTTTCAGAACTCTCAGAGACCAAAACGGAGTTAAGCTAACAACAACTAGCATGCAAATCATGCACTTTCTGCTTCTCGGACGATCATTAGGATTTATAATTAGATGCAGACGGCACACAGCGGTCTGATTTTGACCCTAAGAGCTACTTTTACAATATCTGTGTAATCGGACCACACCATTTTTTGGTTTGTTAAGTTTTGGTTTAGTTTTGTAAGGAAACAGGAAAAATTTCTTCTGGTTGTTTATTTTCTGAACACAAGGGCAACTGTAGGCCGTAACCCACGCTAAAACAAGAGCAAAACAACAGCCGTCTCAACTCCTAGATCCAGTCTCACAAAATAGACCAGTAACTGACGAACAGAACCTTCGCATCAACTTGTCGGCGTAGCAACCGAGTGTCACATACAAAAGCAGTCACATTAGCAACACATAAACAGTTACAAGAGCAACAAAAGGTGTCAACTCTGAGCGAAACGCAAAATATCAGACCAGTACAACATTTTGAATCAAACTTACCCCTGTCGTCTCAATACTAAAATTTAAAACTCGATTTCGGTACTAAGGAATAGTCTCGATACCGATTCCGATACCACAGTGATAATAACAACACTTTCTTTAGGCAATAGGATGTGATTTTCAACATTAAATGGTAGTACTTTCTTTTATATTCCCATATATCTGGACTTATATCTGTGTAATTCCTCAGTCGTCCAAGTAGGTTCCATAGTGGTCCATGCGGTTTCATACTTGTTCTGACGCAGCTCAAGATCATTCTAAAGCTCTTCAGGAAACGTTCATTTCTGTCATTTCTACAGATACTTTTTTAGCATGGATACCTGCTCAAATGAGTATCTAGCTTCGATAGTATTTTTAGTATCGATTAGTATCTGATTTCCGATACTTTTCGCAACCCTACGCCGCACTGTACCCACCGTGGAAAGCGAGCCCCTTCATAAGTGCATTAATTATTTCATGTGCCTGCTCGCGTCTCTTCGGCTCCTGTGGATCAAATCAATCAGTTGCTTCATGCTCCAGTCATTTGCATGGCTCCCACCCACACACCCACACACACACACACACACACACACACACGCACACACTCCACTCCGCATTCACTGATGAGAAGGGGAGATCACACGGAGAGATTCTCGTGCCCCTCAGCCAGACTCTCTGTAGCTGCAAATTCGCTCTGACACGAGGCTACGGAGGGCTGGATTCCACTTTGACTTGTACAAAACAGCCCGATGTACGTCTCAACTGTGAACGCTGAGGTTGAGATACCGCGTAGCGATAGGTCGGGTTCACGTGACATCGCAACACTATAATGTCTGTATTCTGAAGAGGGGGTATTTTACTTCAAATGGGGTATTAACCGCTAACACGTAACATATTTAGATCGCCGTGTTACCTTTTATTGTTTCGAAAATGCCACGTTCGCCCAAAACAGCGTATCGACACGTTTAATAAGTTTTAGTTTCGTTTTTGACAGTCTCCGCTTCCTTTGCTCTCTGTGCTAAGTCACTCCCTCTTCAGAGCGCTATCACATTACAATCAGTGCGCGTTGCGTCAGGTTTGTGAAGTTGTAGCGTATTGTTTTGTATCCTGCTTCCGTATGTTTATGAAAAATGGCCGTGCAGGAGCATGGGTGATGTAGGGTTGTGGGCGGAGCATTGAACAGAATCTCACAGGAGGGTTTGAACAGGACCCAGGAGAGATCTCAAGATTACTCAAGCATGCGTGAATGACATCTAAAACCTATTCAGACATGTTTTTGGTGAGGGAACAACGTCATAACACGCTACAAAGCTCCCAAAAGTCGATTTTGCATAACAGCTTTAAAACTGAGGTGGAGACAGGTCAGAGTTCTATGGTTGAATTTGCTGTTTAACTGTCAGGTTTATGGTTAATAGCTCTGTAATCACTGTGACTATCCACATGGAGGAAGAAAAGAAATTATTCTTAACTATTGCGTGAAATGATCCTCACCTGCATCCTACCAAAAGCCCCTGAGGTCTTCACCTGGTGGCCCCCATTATCTTAACTGCACCTGATACGATCATCCTTTGAAACGCTGACGTCTCAACGGGGAGATTACAGTGAAATTCCACCAAATGTTAATCTGCGTACGGCCTCTTTGTGTGTAAATGCTTGCGTTACCTTCGTGGTCAGCTTCCTCCACAGACACCGTGCATGTCAGAAGCTCACCGTCTGCCAACTTGCAACATGGAACTTTCAACCAATAAAGACGACACTACAGCAAACCAAATTCTGAGTTTTTCTTCAACAATACGGTGCAGTGACCCGGATGGCTAGACTTCGGAGGGCACTCTGTTACAAAACCAAAGAGAAGACTTCAGGAAATTGAACAAAAGGTAAGGGATCCTTTTGAAAACTTTAATATTGTAGCTAAGAGTTGTTAGCGGAACGGAAATAGTCGTGCTTAAGACGTGGATGCCAGCTGAACCTTTAAGTACGTTTGCTGTAAGTAGGTTCTTTATTCAGTGAAAAGAAAATGAGGTTTTCATATTTAATGTTTTGTACGCCTTTTCAGAAACAAAAAGTATTCTTTACACAAAACTTATTAAAGACATTAAAGGTTTTTGAATCAAGCCAGCATCAAAGTAGACATCAGACCTGACCTGGCAAATAGTACGTCTCTCTGTGTTCGGCTGAAAGAAAGAAGATATTGTTCATGAAAAACATATTTTGTCTATTTTAAGATTAAAACGAGGCTGTGATAATCTCTAAACTTAGTGTTGTTCCCATTTGATGGTTTAAAAGTTAAATTTATTGAACAATTTGTCACTTTTTAATCTATTAAGTTGTCTCCATTTGTCACGGTCTTAAAACTGCATTTCCCAACTTTTAATTTGTAAATGAGTCAATTTTGTTTCAGACCACAAACAAAGAAAAGTGCTTAGACCATTACAGGCTGTTACTATCAATTTTAAAACATTTTTTGAACCCTAACACATGAGAAACCGCTAAGATCATTGCTGTGTAAACTTTAAGCTGATAAAGTTTACCACGCGTCACTTAAAACTTAGACACTGTGTCTAAAAAAACGCAAAGTGAGAGAGCGCTGAAAGTAAGATTCTGTGATTATCTGTTTAATGTCACCTGCCTATTAGATAAGTGGATGTGCGTGTACCTTTCCCCTCACCCATGACCCCTGTCCCTGCTCTCTGTGTTTCTACAGCACCAGCCCCATGGGTAATAAGCATCAGTCCCTCCTCTCTCCATTTCATCATTAGAACTTAAGTTAAAGGAACTATATGTAGCCTGTGCTTATCCTCAGTAGATGGACTGGAAGCTCAGAATCTGAATCTTAATTTTGGATTCAAACCAGAGAGTCCTTTTAGGTTTAAACCAACTGGATTACAGCATTGAAACTGGCAACCCAAATGAAAGACTCGCGTGAGGCTCATTCTGCTTTCTGATTGGATAATCGTCTTAAGAACCAAAGCACTAAATCGCGCAGTTACAATTATTATCAGTAAAAGCTTTGATCTGAACAGGTTTACCTCATAGATATGTATAAATGGGCATAGCTAACCCTCTCCGTAACTGCTGCTGTCAGGCTCGTCATTTTGGTCTTAAATGTTTGTTTTAACCCGCTCTACGTGATCCTGGTATTTTTATTTTGCTATTGTGTTCATAAATCAAGATATGAACATTAATAACAGACAAATCAGATCCTATGATCCTACCCTATGATGACCCTATGATATTGCAAAGAACAGGACCTACGTTTTAAGAAAAAGATGAAGAGAATTTAAGAACATGGCCACAGTTATTAAGACAAAAAGAAAATTGGGAAAAGTGCACAAGTGAAGATAAGGAAAATGTGAGAGCCTGGATTCAGAATTATAAAGAAAACAACGAGAGGGAAGGTAAGACAAGTTTATTTGTACAGCACAATTCGTACACAAAGTAATTCAAAGTGCTTTACAGAATAAAAAAGACATTGAAATCACAATGCAACAAATCAAAACATAAATCATCATCATAAAATGAACATTAAAAGAGAAGAGTGCAGAAGAAAAACCTTTTGTAACCGTTTGGAACCTGGATTTAAATATTGTGAAAGTAGAGGCCTGTCTCACATCTTCAGGAAAACTGTTCCAGGTTTTAGCTGCATAAAATTGAAATTCTGATTCCCCATGTTTAGTCCTGGTTTAGTCCTGGTTTAGTCCTGACTCTGGGCACCAGCAGGAGGCCGGTCCCTGAGGTCCTCAGAGTGTGAGATGGTTCATATGACACTAACATGTAGGAGATGTACTTTGGTGCTGGGCCATGTAGAGACTTGTAACAAGCAGAGCTGCTTTAAAGTCTATTCTCTGAGCCACAGGAGCCAGTGCAGAGACCTGAGCACAGGACTTATGTGCTTCTACTTCCTGATTCTAGTCAGGACCCGAGCAGCAGCGTTCTGGATGTACTTCAAAGAAGTACGAGTATGAAATTGAAGGTAAATTCAGCCCATTGGTGAGGGGCATAAGCCAGACCACAGGGAAGCCGTAGTGAAGACTGGCTCTCACATCACTCAGTTTCAAACAGAGTCACTTGTTGTTCTGATTGTTTTGTGGAAGGGAAGCTCGTCCTGGGAATTGGAACAAGTTAACTTTTGGTGAAGTTTTGAAGATACTGAGAGAAAACAAGGGTTTAAGAAAGAATGACAGAGAAATGGATTGCAGCCTGCGCTAAAGCGGACCACGGGGAAAAGCTCTCGCATTTACTCTGGGACTGAATCACAAGTTGTGTCGTGGGTCTGTGTACGTCGTTGAGACGGCTTCATGCAAGAATCTCTGGAGGGTTTGAGAAAGTCGTGGAGATGGGTTTGAGAAGGAGTTATTGGAATTGAAACGAAATCAAACACAGATAAATTTTGAGATTAGGTTTTAAAGCAATCAATAATGTTCAAAGAGCAGAAAAGCAAAAGGGTCTTAAATGTGAATCATGGTGTTGGGTCAGAGGAAAATTGGAAATGAGAAACGCAGGTCCTAAAAATGAAAAATGTGTATTGCACAATTAATGTTTTGTTTGGGTCTGAAATTTTGAGAAAAAGAACAGAAAAGAGGACCAAGAGAAGACAAATGCTGCAACAGTAAAATTGAAAAATAAGAAATCATAAAAATAGAAGCTAAAGAATGAAACAACATAAACAATAAAGAAGTCAAACTTGAGTAAAACTTGAAAAGTATCAGTATAACTGGATATTACTGACCTTCTAGAATTAAAAATCACACTATAGCAAATGATTACACATGTTTCATGTTCTTTGTCCCTGTTTGTTTGGTGTTTTGTCTGTGTCTACAAAACTGTATTAAATACCAGTTTAAAATAAAATAATGGCAGGAAATGAGAAGGAGAGAAAAAGAAGAGATCTAAATGAATAAGTCTTTTTTCTACACAGGTGGAGTAGTGCCATTCATTGATGCACATAGGAAACTGAAAAGTTGTCACATAGAAACACAAATCTCAGGTGAGACAAACCAAACCACATCGAGCCCTGTCTGTGGCACATCCCTGTGTCTGCACAGACTGAAACACAAGGCTGAACTCTGTTTGTTTTCTTCTTTTACTAAAAGTCCACACTTCCTAAAATGCTCACAGTGCTCAAACTCTGCATTTCTGAGAGTGCTACACACAGGTTAACAATTTAAATATAGAATTTGTAAAAAGCAGACTCATTACTGACTCTTGGCTCTACCCAAGTGGACCAATAATCACAGCAAATGTTTCTGTTTGATTTCACCAAATGTAACAATGTTTATGTAAATATAGCAGGTGCTCTGTCCTCAGTGTCTTATTACACCTGTGTCCTCAGTGTCCTA
>JACM01035832.1:0-38162 GCA_000787095.1 Periophthalmodon schlosseri | reverse complement strand
GCCGTCGGAATGGTAAGAGGTTAATGAGGGGGTATCACGCAAAATTGTTTTCTTTTTATTTATTTATTTATTTATTTATTTGCATTCTACCATGTTGTAATGTTGTTCCCTCATCAAAAACGTGCATGAAGAGGTTTTAGATGTCTTCCATGCATGTTTGACTAATTTAGCAATCTCTCCCAGGTCCTATTCGAACCCTCCTTATGGTTAGCTGTAAGATTCTGCCCAATGCTCACAAGCCTATGTCACCCATGTTCCCACAAGACAGTTCTCCATAAATGACACGGAGCATGGTATAATATTGTAGACAACAACTTGACATTAGCGGGATGCGCACTGATTGTGATCTGACTGAAGGAGAAGTGGCTCAAAAACTAAAGTGAAACTTATAAAATATGTTAATATTTTATAAGTTTCAAATATAGCATTTTCACAACAATAAAAGGTAACATGGTGATCTAAATGATGTATGTTAGCAGTTACTACCCCATAGAAGTAAAATATAATTGCCAATTAAAGAGTAACATTGAATCAAAGCAGAAATACCAATACAACCTTGAGCTGTGTACTATTGAACGCAAAGTAAGACCAGAGATTGGCTGAATGACAAGGCCTCGATTGCATTTGCTCAAAAAAAAAAAAAGAAAAATTACTAATTGAAGACATGTTATTAAATATGGATTAGCGCTTGATTAAAATTAATTAGAGAATAAGGAGGGGGCACGTGTTTGACAAGTGAATATTAGGTCATGGTTGATTCAATTTCGTCACAACATGCAAACTCCAGGAGCCTTTGCAGAATATACAGCAGTGTACGCAAACACAATTATCTATGAATAAATGATTTGCACCTACAGGTCACCATCTCATAATGCATTCAACAGAGGCGTGCGGGAAATGTATGCAGCAAACATGATTAAGATGTCAGCCCTGGCAATTTATATAATTTACATTCAAGTAAATAATATGCATACATAAGCATAGAAATAGATGTGATTAGAGAAATGTTGAATAAATATTGTACAGTGTTAATGCAGGTCAGCATTAAAAACTCACATGCTTTTTAATGTTTTAGCATGTGCCAACCTGATTCTGTCTTTGTTTTTATTGATTGGTAATGCTTAAAAAACATATATTATGCAAATGTTACTTTTTTGGAGTTTTTAATCATGTTAGAATATGGTTCCCTCATTAAAAACATACTTGGAGTTGTATTTCACATTGTTCACGCTGGTTTAAGTAATCCTCAGTAAAAAGTCCTTTGCCTCTGAGCTTCACCAAACACTTTATTTGAAATTACCGGTGACTGTCATAGACAGAAGCTCTGTGCAGTTTTTAAGCTCGTTTTAAGCATTTCTGCCATCGTATCTCGTTCATTACTGCCCACGCCTCGTTTCTTAATTTGTTTTTGCTGTGGTAATTCCCCCTGCTGCCAGTAGATGGCAAGCTGCACCAGATCAGAGTACACTGAGCACTGAGGCAGGGAAATGATGTGTGTATTTTTAATTAGGCATTTTGTCAAGTTCTAAATCATGAAATTCCAAGACCATGTTTAAAAACCAATAACAATACAAATAATGCACACTATCTGTTCTTTAAAGATTATAAAATGTTTTCTTTGGTTTTTGTTTTTTTTCCAGTTTAGCATTAAATACATCATTATATCACATTTTGTTCATTGTAAACTGCAATATGAACCTAAAATGGCTAAATCAAAAATGGGTCCGCAGTTCAAAAAATATTTGTGGTTTTATTGTTGAAAAAAGCCAAGCTTCAAATGCATTAATCATTCAAAATGCAACTTTGAGTAAACTAATGATGAGTGACACCATGATAACGTGGTTAAAAGCTCATAAAAGTTGATTTTGTGTAATGTCCCCATTAATTGTCCTTTTTCAGCCTGTTACGCCATTAACCAATATCAGCCGATGTCAATATCAGTGATTGGCGGCTATCCTGAGTGGTTTGGAGCCTTTTAGCGCAGTTTGCATGTTCTCTCTGTGTGTGGGTGGGTTTTGTCTAGACGCTCCTTATTATTTCTTATTAGTCTGATGCTAGCACATGTTTGTGCATGAATTGCGTTGATAAGTAAAAACTACATTTCTTGTGGTTCTAGCCCTTACTACCAAAAGCCTATACATATTTCATGTACAAAATGTCCTAACATCATACTAATAAACAGTAATAAGAAGTGTATTAATAGCAAGAATAGCGCAATAAGGCTATGCAGAATAAGACATTAATAAGGGCTGAATAAGGTCAAGTGATTTGTTGTCCCCACAAGGAAATTTGTCCTCTGCATTTGACCCATCCTTCAATGTCACTGGGGCAACCTGTCAGGAGTGGGCCCGGTTTGGTCAGGACTACCATAGCTGGGGGATTTTGCCTATTGTGCATGTTTTGAGGTGTTTGGGGAAACCAGAGTGCCCAGAGGAAACCCACCCAGACACAAGGAGGAACATGCAAACTCCGCACAGAAAGGCCCGGACAGCCCTTCACGCTGTGAGGCGAGAGTGCTAGCCACTCTGCCACCGTGCCACAATAAATACTAATTAAGACTTTTATAGAGGGGATTTCGCAAGAAAATGTATAATTAGAATTTGTTGATTTTGCAAAAAGCAAACTGAAGACTCTTGCTAACATCTGTCACATTCAAATTCACTCATTTCCATTTTGCTTTCAAACAGCCACTCCACACTGTTACAGCAGAGGTGCCTAAATTTAGCCAATTATGATGAATTCAGCACTGATTTGCCCATTTGGAACTGGATAATGGAGACAGTGAAAAGGGCAAGGAAGAATGATATTTGTGTGACAATTACTTGGTATTAAAGTGTTTGAATCTTTTATTACAGCTGCAAGCACAAAAATGTAGAGGGCTGAGCAAGAGCTGGTAGTACTGTCATTAAATGGGCAGATTGTACCCAAGTTAGAGAAGTGTTACTTTACAACAATATAAACCAAGTATAGGGATGGAACAGACACAATTCCAACAAGATGAGACACGAGATAGGAGTCCAGTAGAACGAGACAAGACAAGATCTTAACACAATTTGTAATAAATAAATTATGCAGTTCAGTTCACAATTTGGGCCTCATATTTTTAAATGCTTTTTAAACCTAACTAATGCTTTTTCAAAGCCTAACTAACAAGCTTCCACTTTATATAAAGCAAAAATCTGATTAAAAAAACAACAACAAACAAAATGATTACTAAGAACTGAGTAAATTGCAACATCTGATTCATGATTTATAATAGCAGTGGTTCACAAACTGTGGTACGTGAGCTCTTTCTGGCCCTCACAATTCTAGTGTTTATAGCATTCATGGTAAATTTTATCTACATTTTTGTCCTTTTTGGGTAAGTCGTGCTTTTAAAGTGGAACTAAACACTAACTCAAGTTTTTTTTTGTTTTTTTTTTTTTTTACCAATAACCTGTATATGGTTTGTAAGTATGTTTGTATAGCATTGTATACTGTTCCTAGTCCTATTTTGGCAATGTTACTGCAAACTTGGTAAATTTGCAACTTTGTAGTCAAAACTGTATAAAAATGGGTGTGGCCACTGTCAGTTTTGGGGACATCACGGAAGACTGCCCTCATTACAACCAGGCGTTTCTGATTACAAACACAGTGTGGATACCTTAGACCAATTACACTGTTCCGCATATGCCCAGACCACACCCCTCCTTTCCCCTCACTCTCTTCTTTAGTCTTCCAGGTACTGCCCAGTTTAGCAGCTCTGTTTGAAATGTGGTTTTGGGTGAAGTTTAGGTGTTTAGTTCCTCTTTAACTACAAGTCTGATGGTATAGTCTTGGTTATAGTTTGGCATAGCCCTAGTTTAGACTGTGAATAGTCCTGTTATAGATCTTGTTTACGCCGGGTGGAACTCAGAAACCAAATATTGTCTTAAGTGGAATCATTTCCAAGTAACAGCATTTTTTGTCTGTTATTACATATACTCTCAAAGTGTATAATTGTTTGATGCGATGCTTTTAATTCTCATTCAAGTACAATTACCTCTTAAAATTACAGTACATAACAGACCCCTGTCCATCCTCGCCTTTACTTGTCTATGGACCCATCTTCAGGACTAGAGCAATCAGCTGATTAAGCCTCACTGGCAAATGGGCTGTTAAATAACAATTTACATTAGGACAGAATCAAACTAATGCGTCTGTACAAACTGCTCCTGGAGGGTCAGTGGGCTGCTCACTCGACATGTGTTAAACTTACGGCTCTACAAACAAGGAGTGAGAGTGCACCGAATGATAAGCACTTTTCTAAATGTGCAGGTCATTGTCACTTTAACGCTTTATTAAACAAGACTCAGGCTAATTACCCCTGGTGAGAGCTGAATTTCAATTTTACAATTCATTTTTGCTTATAGACTGCTCATATCTGTTAGATTTGCGGCTATGACCATGTGCACATTTGTAAAGGATTTTTTTCACACTGTTAAGATGATTACAATGCCAAATGTATTCAACAATGTAACATCTTGTATTTCTCTCCCCTTCCAAATGCTTGCAGATTATGTCATGTGTGAGGCCAATTGGTGAATCTTAAAGGGACACTAACTTTTCTGGTAGACGTGCACAACCTGCTTATGGAGCTGTTGCTGCTTTGCCTGGAATGTTCCACAGTATGGCATTTAATGTATCTATCCCCATAGAGACAAGCAGATCAGATCTGTGGAGAGGCAAGCCTGGTCACAGTAAGACTGCATGCTTTTTGGGGGGATTTTCCCAACCAAAACACCTGCAATTGGCTCTGTGCAAAACTGCATCCAGCAACCTCACTGTTAGCGTCAGTACTTCCTGTCCAGTTGTATCTTTATAGGCTTTTTGCTGAGTCTCTCTAAAGTAAAAAAAAAAAAAAAATAAAGTAAATATAAGGCCATGGACAGCGAGTTGTGGATGTCACTGTCAACATGATAAAGACTAAACACATGAGGTGAAGTGAAGTTTCGGTGTGTTCGATGTGTTTAGATAGAATGCTATTGCTAATTTTAAGGCATAAATTTGTTTAAAAATAACCCGACAATCTGAAGTAATCTACATATAAAAACCAATAACCTAGCTAGCGTGCTGCTGTGCACAGAGCCTGTTGAATGACTGCATGACACGTAGCATTCCTGGCAAAGCATGTCAATGAAGAGAAGCAGGTGGCGGATGATGCACCTGAAAAGTTACATAGTGCAGCTTTAAATCCTTCAGATAGACATTATCGGCAGGATAAACTACTGTCATTGTATCATGAAGCTTGGAGACGCTCAAGAGAAATGTACTTTTATGGAATAGTTTTTAGGCATTTAACTAATGTTTATGTGGTTTTCTAGCTGTTTTTTAAAGCATTTTTTCCTCTCCTGATTGAGGGCCGTCACAACTGATACCTTCAAATGCATAGCAGTTGTCAGAGCAGTGCTGAGCAGGAAATACATCTCCATGGCAACAGAGGACAGTCCATACTTAGTGAGGATTGCCACTAACTTTCAGCTGTCTGCACATATGTTATACAAAACTGACTTTTTTGACATTTTAACTATGTCATATTGTTGTCCCTTTGTCAATTACATACCTGGAGTTGTATTTTTACTTCATTCACACTTGTTTCATTAATTCAAAGTAATCTTCTCTGAGCACTCAAAAATGCTCCATTTGCATTTTGCCGGTATCGTCGCGTCATTGGTAAAAATTCAGACTCTTCCTACACAGCCTGACAGTAGAGGGAGCTCCAACACCTAAATGCCTCATTGGAAATGGCGGTGTAGTTTATAATGTGTGTTTTCTATTTTGAAAATGATTTAAAGTCAGAAAATGTGAAATACTAATGCCAAGGTGACCAAAAGCATGTTTCAAAGGGAATAAAACCACAAGAATGCAAGCATGAAAGTTTTCCACCACTATAATATGAAACTTAAATTATAAATTTATGCACATTTAATCCCCACATCACAATTGGGTTTTTGTGCGTCTCACCTTGATCTTGTATTATTGAGTCTCACTTTTCTCTCACTTGCACTTTATTACTTTGAGGGGCATCTGCTTTTGTTTGTACAGCAGGTAATAAAAACTTTCTTCTCTTTTGTCCTCGGTATAATTTGATATTCTGAGCTGTGATGTGTCGACTATTTGAACATATTTCTTTGTCAAAGCTGATCGGACTTCGGATTGGATGCTTACAGATTCCACTAACACCTTTTAATGCTTTTGTTTTTATTAGAGGTAGAGCAATTCAAAATTTTAATAGTGATTAATCGCATGCTTAAATTGCGATTAATCACATGTCATGTGCAAAGTTGAAAAAAATAAGGGTTAGCCAAAGGGTTTTTTTGGCTCCTACATAGCTCTTCATTTTTAAAGAACTTGGTCTCAAATACATTGAAAAAACATATCCAAGTCAAAACAGCACCACTCTGGGTGAATACTACAGTGTATTTAAGGCTAAAAATAAAATAAAGTCCAAATAATATCAAAAAGCTTAGTATTGGCCTAATTTAGAATTTTTTTAATGTGTACATTCAAATATAGGATTGGAATGTTGTGTCCATGTTGTGTGCCTGTGTCCGCTTATATATACACGGGGCTCACAGACTGGAGCGGGGCTCTAGATCCTGTGTCTTTGACTCATAAACATAGCCTGTGTTAACCCACGTCAAAATAATTAATCGCCTTTAATAATTTTTGTTAGCATAATAAAATGCGTTAACATGCCCAGCCCTAGATATGCATCTCATTTTCAACACTTCAGATATTTTAAATTGTGATTCAAATTGGGCCACCTCCAACAGTTCGCTCCTGTCAGTTATTTTCAATTAGTCTCACAAGATCATGCAAAAAACCCACCCACATGCAATTTTTGGCTATTGTGTTCTGAAATGAATACAAGCTGCTGCAGTTCTTGGTAAATCAGGCTTTTTTGCATGTTGCCTCAGAAGCTAGGGATCAGATTTCCTGTTTTTTTCAATCAATTGGTTTCTTATACAGTATTTTCCAGAGGGTCAATTTAAAGGGGTTCATCAAATTGAGTTATTTTTAAAGTGCATATGTATGTGCATGTTTTTCTAATTATCACTTGGTTTGGTGGGATAGTACCTGTAGTAAATATTTATCATAGCTTTACATCAGTTGCATCAAGTGGCAGTTTCTGGAAAAAAAGGTAGGAAAGTAGGTAAGGAAGTAAGTAAGGAAAGTAGCGCTGGTTCTAAAATGGAATACCTCTGCCTAGGTCATCAAAGCAATTTATGCACAAGGAAACCGTTTTGCTGGCAGTTTAAACATCCATTTAACTAATACAAGGTGTTGTAATTTGTTGTCATTAGTGTAATCACAGCTATTGTGTAATTTAGGCAGTTTTTGGTCCTTGTTTACATTATGGTTGCTAGGCAACAGTTATGGAATTACTTGTATGTACGTCATACCTGCTCCCCATGTTCAACCAGGAAGTAAAAATAGATTATTATTAATAAAAATAATAATAATAATAATAATACATCAGACTTATATAGCGCTTTTTCTACACTCTAAGACACTTTACAAACAATAAGAAGGCGACGGTGGAAATCATGGGGCAAATGCTAAATTAAATAGGTGAGTTTTAGTAATGATTCAAAGGGCCGCAATGAGTCTGAGCTCCTGATGGGTTGTGGGAGTAAATTCCAGAGACCATGGGCAGTGGCAGCGAAAGCTCGGTCCCCCAAGGTTTGGTGCTTTGTCCTGATGAAGGGAGTGAGGAGGTTGAAGACGGGTGAGCTGAGGTGGCGGGTGGGACGGTGCTGATGGAGGAGGTCGGGGAGATAGGGAGGGGCCAGGTTACGGAGGGACTTGTAGGCGATGAGGAGGACCTTGTATTAGATGCGGTATAGTGCGGGGAGCCGGTGGAGTTGCTTGAGGACAGGGGGGATGTGGTCTCTGGAGCGGGTGTGGGTGAGGAGACGGGCGGCAGAGTTCTGGATGTATTGCAGTTTTTGGAGGTGGGAGGAGGGTAGACTGTAAGAAGGCTGTTGCAGTAGTTGAGTCCGGAGGTGATGAATGCATGAATGAGGATTTCTGCAGTGGGCTGAGATGTTGCGGAGGTGGAGAAAAGATGATTTGGTGATGTGGCTGATGGGAGCTCTGAATGAGAGGGTGGGGTTCATGATGATGCCGAGGTTGCGTACAGAACCTGAATGAATGGGAACAAAACTAGGCAAAAAAAAAAAAAAGTGTGTTTTAGTGAAATGAGTAGTCTAATCTGTCATAAGCTTTTAACCATTGTTTGGTGCTCCCTCATCAAAAACATGCTCGGAGTTGTATTTTGCCTCATTAATAATATTGCTTTCTCTATGAATGCGCAGGTAAGAGACATTTTAACTTTGTGTTGGAATGCTTTATATTTTTGTTAATTTGTTCTTATTATTCTTTTGAGATAACATATTTACATTGCATTTGCATCACTTTGTTTTTATCTAATTCCATTTATGCTAAAACAAAAATCAGACTTGCTCTGGAAATAATTAAAGTGGAACTTAATTAATAGCATTATCTACTGCTCCTAGTAATTTTTTGGCAATTTTAGTTCTAGCTACATTTTCAGTTGTCTGGTCAAAAACGTCTAAATCTAAGTATGTTCTGCCTTTAGTGATGACTGCAGTTTCAAGTGCTTGGTGACATCACGCATGACTTCCCTGATTACAGCCAGGTGTTTCTGATTACAAACACCTGACTGCAGGGGCGGAGTTTGAAGTGTGGATACCTGTTAGACCAATCACATTGTTCCCTATGCCTCCAGTCCTTCTGGTGCTGCCCAAGTTAGCAGCTCTATTTGAAATGTGCTTCTGGACAGAGTTAAGGCGATTAGGCCAACTGAGTGATCTGAATATGTAGACAGAGTGACATATAACTGTGGCCCGGCTCCATTACATCAGTGGACGCTTCAACATTTGAGGAATGTATATCTTATATGTGATGACGAATGGTATAAAAGATTATAGATTGATAGATAAGTATGTTACAGGTATGAAATTTAAATGTGAAATAGTACAGTAATCTGGACACTGACCAATCTGATCTAAAGATAGTTGGTGAAGACTTGAAGTGATTGAGAAATCTTTTTGGACATTTCTTTCGCCCTGTTGTTGTGTCATTTATCGACAGTTAAAGTAAACCTTGAATGTCCCATTTTTCTACTGTGAAAGCTTTATAGAAAGGCTGAGTATAGCTATAAAGCACAGCAGGAGCACACAGGTAATGTATAGGGACTACAGACATTAGCCTATGGCAATAATCTCACACATTTACATAACGCATTGTCATCAGTATGTCCCTGTTTCTAAAATAAGTCCAAGTAACAATACACATTTAGTAATCGATATGGAGTCATAACCATTTGAATATGAATAAGGATATGTTTTGTTATCTTAAGTTCAGGAGCAGGGCTGCACTTCTTCTATGCTTCTTCCGGCCACATTTAAACCACCCGCCCACACACCCATGTTCATGTCTCCAGCACCACAGTCCTACCCTCTCCTAATATCATATTTTGTGTCAAGCATGGGGGGTACCAGGCCCAATCAAAGCTCCAATACTGCACTCTACCTAAGTCTTCTCTTAATAAATGTCTTTTGCATTCATGGTTGTGGTCCTAGTAATATTGTTTGCCAATTATTATTAGTATTGCCCAGGAGACAAGTGCAGGTAAACTGCAGCACGTTTACGAGACTGTGTGCTGGCTTTGGTGTTGTGAGATGGGTTCCCAGCTAGGACGATTTTCTGAATGTCCGTCAAAACAAAGCCAAATTCTTTTAAAAATCAAATGAATATTTTACTTATTTGGCCAAAATAGCCTAAACAGTCCTAAATATGTGATCCCCTTTATCCCAATATCTCCTCTGTGGTGCTGAAGACTCACTGTTCTATAACATGGAAAGTGTCTCCATTTTAACAGGCACACACTCGACCCACTGCACCCCTGTCACCTGATCAACATTTAAATCATTTTTTAAACTTTCACATTTGTTTAATAGCAGATTCCCATCTATACAAGTCCCACATTGTAAAGCACAGTGCATGCTCAAATTAAAAGGGCCATAAGCACTAGCCTTATACACACTATGCAGTCATAATCATTAACTAATGGTGCAGGAACAGCCATTGAAATTTAGTGGAAATGGCACGGCAAACACAAAGGGCCAGCCGACAAGTTTAATGCGGACGATTTGGCTGAGCGCAGACTGAAGAGGAGGAGGTGATTTAGGGCGACGTTAAGTAAAGCCGAAAGAGGAAGAGCAGACGGGCCAAGGTTAGACATTTATTATATCAACAGCAAAATAGGTATAAGGCTCCGGAACTGTCTGAAGAATGGATCATTATTTTAACACTAAGAACTGGCCATTGTGGATTTATTGAGAGTGTCAGAAGCAATCTTTCAATTACTGTAGACACTGTGAGCTAACTGGACACGACAGCACTTTGATACAAAAATTGCTTAGATACATAATTTATAAAGAAAGGTGCGTTTTGGATTACATTTGGTTAAAGGTGCACTGTGAAACTTTTCTGGTTGACTGTCCGACACCTGCTTGTTAACATGGAAGTGTTATTCCGGAATGTTCCAAAGTATGGTAAAAATTCACTCTCTCAGGAAAGCCTTCTGGAGCCCCAAACAGAAGCTTTGACCCTTGCCAAGGCTGACACTTACCTAACACACAACTCTCTTTAACTAGCTATCAAGAGGACAATACATGTTTCAACTGCAATATTAAATGACCACACAGATGTTCAAGGTCTACTATAACTCAAACAAAAGTTTTTGTCATCTTTTTTCCATCCATCCAGACGCCCGAGCTACCTCAGCTGGAAGGGAAGCGGTCGAGTTCCTTCTCCAAATCCACAAAACGCATACTCTCGACATGGAGGAGCAGTGACTCTAGTCAGTGTTCTGTCCGTCTCTAAGAGAGTGCCCAGCCACTCTGTGGAGGAGACTCATTTTGGCCGCTTGTATCCGCGATCTTGTTTTTTGGTCATTACCCAAAGCTCATGACCATAGGTGAGGGTAGGAATGTAGATATACCAGTAAATCATTTTCCACCTCCGGAGCACCCCTCAAAGGACACCAAAAGGGAAGCGGTCGAGTTCCTTCTCCAAATCCACAAAACGCATATGGACTGGTTAGGCTCCAGGGTGGTTCCTCGGTGACGCCAATCCAGGCAACTTAACTGGCCTTGATGTGGTGCTCATCATAAAGGGCTTCTGAACTGCTCTGAGTCTGACCCGTCCCCTAAGACCCGTTTGCCTACCAGACAACATAGCTCCCGGGATCATTCAGACGATCTTTTTTCCTTTTAATTCAATACTTTTAGACTTTCAACTCATAGCACTGCAATGGGAAGATCAATACCAATTCAAATGATTTACATCTGAAATTTTTTTTCCGGTCGAGAACCATGGCCTCGGATTTGAAGGAGCTGATTTTCATCCCAGCCACTTCACACTCAGCTGCAAACTGCTCCAGCCCATGTTGTAGGTCCTGATGAAGCCATCAAGACAACATCATCTGCAAACAGCAGAGATGAGATCCTGTGGTCCCCAAACCAAACCCCTTCCCCCCTGACTGCGCCTAGAAATTCTGTCCATAAAAACAATGAACAGAACCAGTGACAAAAGGCAGCCCTGTCGGAGTCCAACACGCACTGGGAACAGGCCTGACTTACTGCCGGCAACGCGAACACAGCTCCTGCTCCGGTCATACAGGGACCAGACAGCCCTTAGCAAAGGGCCCCAGACTCCATATCCCCGGAGCATCCCTCAAAGGACACCAAAAGGGAAACGGTTGAGTTCCTTCTCCAGATCCACAAAACGCATGTGGACTGGTTAGGCTCCAGGGTGGTTCCTCGGTGACGCCAATCCAGGCAACTTAACTGGCCTTGATGTGGTGCTCATCATAAAGGGCTTCTGAACTGCTCTGAGTCCCCTAAGACCCGTTTGCCTACCAGACAACATAGCTCCCGGGATCATTCAGACGATCTTTTTTCCTTTTAATTCAATACTTTTAGACTTTCAACTCATAGCACTGCAATGGGAAGATCAATACCAATTCAAATGATTTACATCTGAAATTTTGGATTTAAATGTGCAACGTTATTCTGGTGGAAGGTCTGCCACGTGCTTGTCTCCATGAAGATGTTATTACCATGCAATGTTCCAAAATATAGAATTAGACTCCTCCTCGAGAACCATGGCCTCGGATTTGAAGGAGCTGATTTTCATCCCAGCCACTTCACACTCAGCTGCAAACTGCTCCAGCCCATGTTGTAGGTCCTGATGAAGCCATCAAGACAACATCATCTGCAAACAGCAGAGATGAGATCCTGTGGTCCCCAAACCAAACCCCTTCCCCCCTGACTGCGCCTAGAAATTCTGTCCATAAAAACAATGAACAGAACTAGTGACACAGGGCAGCCCTAGCAGAGTCCAACATGCACTGGAAACAGGTCCGACTTACTGCCGGCAACGCGAACACAGCTCCTGCTCCGGCCATACAGGGACCAGACAGCCCTTAGCAAAGGGCCCCAGACTCCATATCCCCGGAGCATCCCTCAAAGGACACCAAAAGGGAAACGGTTGAGTTCCTTCTCCAGATCCACAAAACGCATGTGGACTGGTTAGGCTCCAGGGTGGTTCCTCGGTGACGCCAATCCAGGCAACTTAACTGGCCTTGATGTGGTGCTCATCATAAAGGGCTTCTGAACTGCTCTGAGTCCCCTAAGACCCGTTTGCCTACCAGACAACATAGCTCCCGGGATCATTCAGACGATCTTTTTTCCTTTTAATTCAATACTTTTAGACTTTCAACTCATAGCACTGCAATGGGAAGATCAATACCAATTCAAATGATTTACATCTGAAATTTTGGATTTAAATGTGCAACGTTATTCTGGTGGAAGGTCTGCCACCTACCTGTCTCCATGGAGATGTTATTACTATGCAATGTTCCACAATATAGAATTAGACTCCTCCATAGATGCCAAGTGACACCACATGGCCAAATTACAGGTCAGGGGTCTTATAAGTTTGTGATTTATAAGCAAGTTCCTAGTTTGTGAATTTTGTTCAGTGACAATGGCAATAATACATATTCTGCACTGGGAACAGGCCTGACTTACTGCCGGCAACGCGAACACAGCTCCTGCTCCGGTCATACAGGGACCAGACAGCCCTTAGCAAAGGGCCCCAGACTCCATATCCCCGGAGCATCCCTCAAAGGACACCAAAAGGGAAACGGTTGAGTTCCTTCTCCAGATCCACAAAACGCATGTGGACTGGTTAGGCTCCAGGGTGGTTCCTCGGTGACGCCAATCCAGGCAACTTAACTGGCCTTGATGTGGTGCTCATCATAAAGGGCTTCTGAACTGCTCTGAGTCTGACCCGTCCCCTAAGACCCGTTTGCCTACCAGACAACATAGCTCCCGGGATCATTCAGACGATCTTTTTTCCTTTTAATTCAATACTTTTAGACTTTCAGCTCATAGCACTGCAATGGGAAGATCAATACCAATTCAAATGATTTACATCTGAAATTTTGGATTTAAATGTGCAACGTTATTCTGGTGGAAGGTCTGCCACCTACCTGTCTCCATGGAGATGTTATTACTATGCAATGTTCCACAATATAGAATTAGACTCCTCCATAGATGCCAAGTGACACCACATGGCCAAATTACAGGTCAGGGGTCTTATAAGTTTGTGATTTATAAGCAAGTTCCTAGTTTGTGAATTTTGTTCAGTGACAATGGCAATAATACATATTCTGATTCTATAAAAAGACAACTTTACATGGAAATGGCCATTCCAGTCTAACAACTCTGAATTTTGCACGTTGGGGCTGTCAGAGATGAGCTGACAATGGCAATAATACATATTCTGATTCTATAAAAACACAACTTAACATGGAAATGGCCATTCCCGTCTAACAACTGCGTGTTGGGGCTTTCAGAGATGAGACAGAAGATCAGTTCTCAGAAAAACCAGAGGTAAATATGTTTGAGGAGGTTTGTGTTTTGTTCATACATACACTTTTAGTAAGACCCCAGATCTGTGGAGATGTGAGCTGCTCAAAGAAAGATTATATAATTTTCCAAGGTATTTTTGAGCAAAAAAACATGTCATGAAATTAAATACTAGAAAGATACAATTAATGCCATACTGTGGAACATTCCAGACAAGGTGATTACGCTTCTATAGAAAGAAGCAGGTAGTGGACCCAACGCAGTCAAGTTTAATAGTGCACCTTCACCTTTGTCATATTTGTATTTACTCACTATGTACATGAAAATGTGTGAAACTTCGGTCACTGACAATGTCAATAAACATTATTTTGTTGCAGATTTGGCACCTTTGACACTACGAGTTTCGATTTCCAGCTTTGACAATTTGCCGAATGTCTCTCTCCGCTCTTTGTCTCCATTTCACACCATACAATCCTGTCTAAAAATATACAACTCATTTTAGTTGATACAGATATTCTTCTTTGCTATTAAATTTCTGGGACAGGTTGTCAGTGGGGAGCTCTGTAGTTAAGTCTACCTCATCGCTGCAGAATTTCACGTCCTGAATGCCAATGCCTCTTCAGTCCTTGAGTCCATTTACTTATAGGTAACAATTTCAAAGCACAGAAAAGCTAACCATCAATATGTTCTCTACTATTGAGACTGAAGTGATTATGGGTAAGCCAGAGGGGACAAACCTGCTATTCCCATGTATTACCAGTGAGAGAAGTACAATGGAGCCTATGTTATTTGTGGAATTATATCTTTGCTGTTACCATGACGGGCCTGAGGGAAGAATTTGCTCTCTGTGCAAGTACGCCATCAACGCCAACATAATACCTGCATTTTGTCTGGAGCTACAACCAGGTGAACCCAAAGTATATTATATTGATGAATTATATGCAGCCTCTCCAAAGGTAAGAGTGCTGAAAAAGAAGGAGGAAGATAATGGCACCCTGCTCGCCATTGTATAACTGCGATAAATGTGTCCGCACTGCAAAAGGCAAACAGATGTAACAAGGCTGAGAGAGGTACAATTCAACTCAGGTAAACAGCGGGCAGTGAACTGGAGCTTAAGAAATTGGAAAACTGGTAGGAAATTAGTCATTTTGTTGAGCAATAGAATATGTTAACAAATAAAACACTTTGCCACTTTTACCTTGAAAGCCACAATATTCTTCTAACTTCTTAGCCAACAATAGACTAAAATAAAAGCATGTTTGTTTGTTTCTTTTTTTCATTTTGGTTGTTTTTTTTTATAGTTTTCTTTACTATGGATCATACCTGAACGACTGAGGGATTACACAGACATTTGGTTGTTTTTTTTCACCGAAAACCAAAAACATATGTCCGTACTCTCAGCTGGCTTGCCTCTCCACAAACTCGACTTATTTGACCTTGTTTGCATGGAAATGTTGTTCTTTTGGCTCTAATCTTTCACAGTATGGTATAAAACTCACATATCTCCATGGAGAATGTTCCAAAGTATGGGTTTTATGGAGATAGATAAGATGCCATATTGTGGAACATTTCTGACAAAACAATAACAGCAGGTGTTGGACCATTCACCATACAAGTTTCATTGCACCATTAGCGTGTATTGTAATTGGTCAAAGAGAAAAAAGCATACACGATACCTGTCTTCTCATGTATTCAAAATCTAGTCTCATTGGGGATTACCAGATTCAAATTACACTGACCCAACCCCTGCTGGAAACGGGAAAAGTGGGTAAAAATTAATAGGAATACGCTATGCCCCAATGAGCAACTCATTAGAAATCATTGGTGAGTAGAACTGATTCAAGATGCAAATTCAGTAATACATGCATGAAGGAAAATCCAACTTTCAACACCATTTGTAACCGCAAATCTAAACAGTTGACATCTTCCATTAGGGCTAACTTTCCAAAGCTGCATTCCGTTTAGTTATGCCTCAGCAGCTCATATTCAGACAACCCCTATTTCATCTCCACAGACGGCTAATATCTGTGCGCTAACGACCCCGGCTTTAGTCATTTGAAAATGGCGAGTGGGCGCGGGACGGTTTTCATTGACCGATGGGAGCGATGATTGCTGGGATGCCTGTTGACCGAAATGAATTTGAACAACCCTTCAATTTCACCTCCATCGCGTGATCACCCCGGATGAGCCCCGGCAGTGACAGTATCGCTCCCACGACAGAAAACCAATTTCTTTTCAGAGCTCAGCAAACCCAGATGCAATTTGATGAGGGGGAGATTTCGGTGATTGAGTCCATGAGAGTTATTTGCCTCGGTCTCAAATTACACTTTTTTGATATTTACGGCTATACAGCAGCTCTGATTTCTTTGCCCTGCGTCACATTGTTATCTTTTGACAATTGCAGAGTGATTACTCCTGTTTAGATAAAAGAATTGCCAAGGAATAAAATATATCCAACGCAGTTCGCTATGTGCATGATTTGTCTTCCTCTGAGATACCGCTTATGCGTGCTAATTGTATCTCTTTGAGTGTGTTCTATAAGTGAAGTAGCAACAAGCAGAAATTGTACTTTCTGTGACCATGGAGAACTGCTTCAACTTCCAAGCCAATGATTTTCTTTGCACACAACTTTATTATAACTTACCTTAAATAGCCTTAATAAAGAATAAATAATTCATAATGAAAACTGTATTGTAATAATCAGTGTATTAACAATGATTAAGGCTTAGTAACTACTTAAAGGGCGACAGTGGCTCAGTTGGTAGAGTGTTTGTCCACTAATCCGAAGGTTGGCAGTTCAAATCCTGCTCTCAACATAAACATCATCGGTAGAGCGGTCAGATCCACTGACCCACAGGTTGGTGGTGTGATTCCAGCTCCCACAGATGAAAGCTGCCATTGTGTCCTTGGGCAAGACACTTAATCACCTCGCCCCAATCCACCTCGCCCCTAGTGTCTGTGTGCACTGGCGTATGAATGGGTGAGTGGTTCCTTGATGTAAAGCGCTCTGAGTGCCTTTCAAGTGGAAAAGCGCTATATAAAAATGTGACCATTTACTATTAAAGGCACTTTATCTGATTTTTAGTCTTAAAAATGGAAAAACTAGTTCATTTTAAACGATTTGAAGTGGTCCAAAGTTATTCCTCACTTACCTTTACGGATTACAAACACTTTAAGCTCTTTTCATAACATTAAAAGACCAGTGTGGAGTTTTGCAGTGATGGTAATGCTAACAACAACTAGCATGCTAACCACACATTTCCTGATTCTCGGACTAAAACTATTTCAAATTAGATGCAGACAGCACACAGCGGACTTGTTTAGATCTCAAAAGCTGCTTTTATATCTGTACTGGGACCAGTTTTGCACAAATACCTGGAAAAAAAATGGGTACCGGGCATTTAATTAAGGGTGTTGATAAAGTACTTACTAAACCTGTATCATTCTCAATATTTATTTATTATTAATTAAGTCTTTGTTCATGCTCTACCAAGGCTTTTAAAAGTGTAGTTATTATAAAATGTTACTGAATTCTCCACATATTAATTTTGTAGATGTCTGGGGGCCTGGCTGACATTTTTGTGTTGAATTATGTATTATTTCAACATTATAAGGCCATTTGTGAATTGCACAGAAACTTGCTCATGAGACAGTCAAAAACCAAGTAGTGATCGATTGAATGAGGTCACTGAGAAAAAAAACATGTAAACAGGCTGTAATGGAGAATGAAGGCCCAATAATATCAAGTTTAGAAAGTGAGAAAGTGTCTGAATACAAACAGAGCAAAGTGAAAATAGAACAAGCTCCATTAGAGTTCTTACCAAAAACATAGCAGATTTTTTGTAATTTCATCCATTGCAAACTCAGAAGTAACGCTGGTGTGCTGCTAGCATGCTAGGTGTCGCTTTTGTTTATGCTTTACTAAGGCTATTAAAAGTGTAGTTATTAGCCTACAAAATGTTACAGAGTAATTTATATAGGGATTCACACTTTAGTTTAGTATTTCCCCTTTTTTTTACAACAACAGTGAATCAAACTACGCAGATAAGAAAGTTAGCTCAAACTCTAAGCCAAGGTGTGCTTCCTTGTCTTGCCCAAGGACACTTTGACAATGTGCATAGCCTGAGCCGGGATTAAACCACCAACCCTGAGGTTATTCGGCAAGACATTCTACCTCTTGGGGATCTGTCTTCGTAGTGTGCAGATTTCTCACAATGGCAAGAGAATATATTTGAAACTGCCTAAACATTTTGGCAGGAAAATGTAGTAACTGTACTTCTGGGTTGTCAGGGCATAAACTTCTACATCCAAACAGCAACTGATGCCACTATAGTGTGAAAAATATGTTCACCAGAAATAACCCATCTAAAGCCATAGTTCTATGGGGTAGATTGGTTGGTTTAAGTGTATTTTTAGCTGTTGCATATTTCTGTTCTCTTGCTGTTCTTAAACTTTGCGTTGTAACATTGGAATCCCAATCGCTGTACAATATAATGATGTCCTAATGGCTCCTTACTTAATAAGATAGTATATAATAATGAATTACTGAATTGTTAATCTATGTTTGTTGTATCTGTCCCTATTCAAATAGACAATAATAATAAAAAAAAATAGTCTGGCTTCTGTTTAGCCAAGTGATTTTTTTCTTCCAACTTTGAAGAGGTCAAAAATAACTACAACTAACGCTTCATTCACCACTGCAACTGGTCGTCATAACAACGAGGCAGCGCGTGTGCCTTGTGAGTGTTTAAGATTGACAAGTTTAAGTGCAGAAGCTGTTCCAGTGGAGGTCTTGAGACCACGCCCTCTGCTATAGTAGTATATTTGGTGTGATGTGAAATAATGCTGTTCTTTTGATAACCAAGACTGGTAGATAATACAAATGTATATCCTTTTATTGATAACAATTGATGCACCAATCTTACTTTTGTGGTTGTTAGGCAAAAGTAAATCACACGCGATAAATTTATGTTCAGTTACGTGTCGCACAGGCCATTTCAGAGTTGGAGGTGAGAGGATTGAGTTTGATTCTAGACATATGAGGGCAAGTATGAGTCAAAAAGGCCAATGTAAATGCATTTAAACTCAAAAGACCTTCTATCTTCATATTTCCCTGTGTGCGCCAGCCCTTAATTAACCTTGTTCATGCTCCATGTGTTAATTTTGAAAATGTCTTGAGGCCTGGCTGGCATTTTGTGTTCAATTACGTGTCATTTCAACATTATAAGGCCATTCATGAAAGCGCAGAAAGTCACCAAGCAGTGATTGATTGAATGAGGTCAATGAGAAAATGAGGTAAACAGGCGGTAATAGAAAATGAAGGAACCATGTAAATAAAAATGAAATAAAATAAATACAAACTAGAGCAAAGTGAATGTAGTAGACGCTTCATTAGACTTACATGTAATTGTTGGTTTGATTTCTTTTTTTCTTTTTAAGGCTCTGTAGCAGATTTTTTAATGCACTTGAGTAAAATATGTTTTGACCCAGTACAGTACAATGTAAAAGCAACTGTTTATGGTAAAAATCAGACCACTGTGTGCTGTCTGCATCTAATTATAAAGTAGTTAAAGTGGTTAAAGTAGATGGCGCTGGTGTGTTGTTAGCATGCTAGTTGTTATGTGAAATCCCTCAGTCGTTCAGGTATGATCCATAGTCAAAGAAAAGAAAGTTGTAGGAGTGAAGAAACGTTTTGCTGCTCATCCAAGCCACTTCTTCAGTTCTGGTCAGATAGGTGTTTTTAGTTTTTAGTGTTTTTAGAACTGAAGAAGCGGCTTGGATGAGCAGCAAGAGCAGTGGGTGTATACCAGTGAAGGTGACTGGGGCGAGACTAGATCAGCTGGTAGAGTGTTTATCCAAAGGTTGGTGGTGTGATTCCAGCTCCCACTGATAAATGCTGTCGTGGTGTCCTTGGGCAAGACACCTAACCCTCACGCCCCCAGTGTCTGTGTACACTGGTGTATGAATGTGTGTGTGAATGGGTGAGTGGTTCCTTGATGTAAAAGTGCTTTGAATGCCTTGAAGGTGGAAAAGTGCTATATAAAAATGGTAAATTTACCATTTACCAAGGGAAAAACTAGGGTTGACCGGCAAAATGGCATCTCGAAAATAAGTGATTAAAGATTGCTCAAACATGCATGAATCAATCCAAATGCAACTTCGGGTGAGTAAATAGGGAAAACAACTATAGGGTTAAAAGCTCTGAAAATTAGATTTTTGCAGAAAATGCGCTTTAACATAACAAAATGTTGAAAAAGTTGACTGAACTGAAAAACCTTGCTGACAAAAGTTGCCAACTTTTAAAACCTTTTCTAATGGAATAAGCTTGAACGAATTAGCAGTTACGCAATTTGTACACCTTACAGAAGTGAAAGAAATGTGAAAATGATTGGTCTGTAATTGGATTTTAAAACCAGAGGAGCACTTATATCATCAATTAAGCACACTGATTATGCCCAGTTACTAAAAACACATGGACTTCAAATCGATAGGAACAACCTTGTATATAACTGTCGGATATCTTTCAATAAATTCAACAAAGAATTCTCACAAGGTGTATCTCAGTACTTTCCAAAGAACATTATCCTCAACGCTCCAACAAAATTAACCACAGCTATAACCGCAGCTTTAACGATTCAATAATTTCATTTGATTCAAGGTCGCAGAAGACTATGTTGACGACATTGCTCAAAGTGGTTTTGTTGGTGGGCTGACCTGCTGGTGAGGTGAGCAGAGGTGCCCCAGGTCCAGCAGGTTCAGCATCTGTCCATTGTTGCGAGGCTGTGCTGTTTGAAAGTGACAGCCACAGAGTTATGGTCAGCAGAGCATCAGCCCCGAAGAGCCCATTTAGCCAAGTGAGCCGAGGAAAGGCACTTAGGTAGAAATACACTAGCCAACTTTGACTTCCAAAATGTGGCTGGTTCAAGTGGTGGCTAGTCCTATGAGAGACATGAGTGTCCACTTCTCAACTGAACAACAACTAACATGACAACATAAAGGTGAGAAATGTATTGAAAAATGTATAATACTGCAATAGTTGTTTTGTTTTGCTGCCCATTCATGTTTTGTGCAATAGTCAAACCTCAACCACAATGTTTAGCCGATGCACATTGTAGCCGAGTTTGGATGTACTGCTAAAATTATCCTCTGAATACTGTTACTGCACAATGGCACATAAAAGCCAGCCCTGATTGGAGTAAAATCATAGTACAACAGACACAACATAAAATCAATAAACTGATAAATGCCAATACTGAGTTTAAAAAGGTAAGATGGAGTAAACATGAAAGTTGGTCATAATCTCCAATATATTTGCTACTAGTAATTATCATCCACACCATCAGAGGGCAGTCCTGATTAATGGATTACTATAACCCAAAGCTTTCATCAGTAAATATAATGTAATTTATACTGACATATATTGAAGCTAGGAGTGTACTATAATTTGATTGGTCTTTGCAACGCTGCACTCTTTAATAGGAATCCAACACAACAATCATGTAAGAAAATTGCAGCTTAGTTTTTTTGTATGATTGCTTTGCAGCCCTGTGGCAGGAACTTGAAAAATATATACATTATGTCCTTGTGTGCATAGCAAATAGCAGGTATCGCTCTGGCCTTTCTGCCCTTATGTTTAAAAGAAGCACAAGTGAAGCTAATGAATAGATTTTAGGTTTCAGAAGAAAGAACAGATTTAAGTTAAGTAATAAAACTGTCTTTGTATTTTGCATTAAGTATTTGTAAGTAGGTTCTAATCTTCCTTCAGTTGACAAAAGTTTGCAAGAGGGAGCGTCAGACTCAATGTAATCACTATTGATGCTGTAAGAGTAACGTTGCCGTCAATATTCTGAGCTATCTGGGAAGGAATAATTTGTTACGCCACTTGTTGTCTATTTCATGTCTTGTTTTCTATTTTTAGCAAGACAACAGATAGGGAGCGCTGCATGGGCAAGGCAAAGCAATTTATTTGTATAGCACAATTCATACACAAAGTAATTCAAAGTGCTTTACAGAATAAGAAAGATATTAAAATCACAATACAAACAAATATAAACATAAGTAATACATCCAGCAATTGTTTTAAAATGGGGTGTTTTTAGTTGGCTTTGAAAATATTCTACACGTTAACGCACATGCACTTTTTGAGCTCTTAACTATGTTACAACATTGTTCCCTCATCAAAAACGGGCCTGGAGTTGTGTTTTGCTTCATTAACGCATCAAGTAGCACCTACATACATGAAACTCTCAAACATTGTATTTGACAATATGTTGACGAATGGTACAGAAGCCTGATTTATTATTTATCCATTAGGTTTTAAGTAAATCATTTTGGAAAGATCCAGTGTACTTCTGTCATGATTGGTAAAGACTATAGACATTGGCAGGATTGTTTATTATCCTTGTTGAAATCTTATAGATCAACATCTTGATGGAGGAGAAATGGCATAACTAACCAAGTATCCAAGCACCTACACACACATTCTACTTTTTTCTGGCCAAATTCTTTCTGCCCATTTCATCAAATTCATGAGCTGCTAAACTGACACAGATGTACAATATTGACATTTTTGTTAGTGCCCTCAGTAAGTAGCAGGCCCCTGGATCAGTCTTTCCATGTTCAGATTGCACATTCTCCTGAGATGCTTTTATTTATTTGTTTGGGCTGCACCCTGCTGGCCCTGTGCTGGCTAATGCAGTGCAAGCTTAAAGCACTTACTCCAGCTCCTTTAGGAGCTCAACCATGAAACATATTATCTCAGAGTATTTGCACAGAAATATTTAAACTAGTGTAATTCCATCTGGAGTAGAATATTCAGTTTTTTGTTTTAATCTAACTATACAGCAGTGATGGAATTTGTTAACATACAACATCTTGAGCTGTTTGTTCAGGACTATGTTGGCTGCAGAACCAGCCTTCTGCATTTTTATAGGCAGTGGAAACTGGAGTATTGGAAAGTAACACATCCAAACACAGGAAGAACCCACAAAGCCCATGAATCAAACCTGGGAGCTTCTTGCTGCTAAATTTGAGTAAAGAAACCGTAACATTACCCACTTAATAGGTACGTACATAAAAGTAAAAGTATTTACTGAACACTAATTCAAATGTTTTTTTTCAAATAGGACATATTATGTTTCTTTGCAGGGTATTCAGCGTTAAACTATAACATAGCCTGCACAGATCATTGATTTACATTTTGTTAACCCCAACTCTAACTGCAATATTGATCTAAACAGCTTTATGATATAAAAAATAGGTCCAATGACATCCTATTCAAAAAAACAAACTGCAGCATCATAGTGGTATTCCACCGCAGGAAGTAATGGATTTTCTTTTATGTGTTTTTATTGTTGAAAAATGACCAATTGCAAGTACAGAGAAGTAAGTGGAGACATGGGGTACGTGAAAACAGACATTTTGAAGTCAGAAATGTACTTGTGTAGAAAGTGCAGATGCCCACTCCAAAATACTGTGAAGTTATATAGTCCTATATATAAAAAAAATTGCAAGTAGACTAATAAAATAGTTTTACTTCTTACCATTACTGTGCTATCTCCCTTGCTGATTATAACACACAGTTTTTGTTCACTCCATAGCATTTTGTTGGTTTGTTTAGCAATCTTCCTACGTTAGGTCCCAACATAACCCATTTGACCTGTAAGTTTATGAAAAGCAGAATTGGGGTCGTCTCAGGTCTGCGGGCTCTGTTTACTGGCCTTCAAAATGGCAGAAAGTAGCAATCCTTGAGCGGACGAAGCGAGAAGTAGCATACCAGAGGACACTTGTGCATTTTCTTCCACTTCTTTCAAGACAAGGGCAAATGTCCCAGAGTGCATTGCTCTAGCAGTTCCAGCCTCTGATTGCTTGTCTTGCCTGTGAATGCTTAATGCGCCCCCGAGCTTGTCTGATTAGTTACATAAAATACCACACTAGTATGAGACTCTGGTAGCAACAACAGGGAAGAGCTCGCTAACTGATCAGATGATGTGTGTGGAAATAAGAACTATTTCTGCATCGCTTGGACAGACACATATGTGTTTACCAGCTGCATTTTAGGTAGTTACATGGGTAAAATTATAATCTATTTTAAGTACAAGTACTCTTAATGTAATAAAAATGGCAAAAACAAGTCAAAGTAATTTACTAAGTTTATTTAGTAAATTATTTTTGAACGTAATTTTTGTAGCATTTAGACCAGTGTGGCAGTGGTTTGTAAATAGAGAAAGAAGAGGCAGCTGTGAGATAGCAATGCTCAGCAAATTTTAAATGTAGCAAAGTACAACTGCATGGCTAATTTCACTCAAATGCAAGTAGCTTACACGTTTAAAAAAATCTACTTAAAAAAGAACAACTCCCCAGAATATTTACTCAATTACAGTAATGTGAGTATATATTGTATGAGCAGCTTTTGAGGTCAAAACATATCCGCTGCGTGCTGTCTGCGTCTAATTATAAAGTGTTATATTGTCTGATTATCAGTGTGCTGTTAGCATGCTAGTTGTTATTAGCTTTAATGTCACAGTAAAACTCCCCACTGTTGTGTTGTGAGTGTTGTGAAAATCGCTTATAAACTCATCATGGTGAATAATTAGGATGTTCTGAATGCATAAGGTAAGTGAGAAATAACTGCGCCACATTTCACATTTCTAAGAGACTAAAAACCAGGTGCAGTGCCTTTAATTGACCTTTGATCTGTGTTTTGGTTTATAATGGACAAAATGTATACTATATAAATACTGTACCTATGTCTTTTTTCAATAAGCACTTTTTGTTCGGGGTAGAGTAAGGGTTGGTAGGCAGCCATTTGCTTTAATGCAATTTACCAGCATTTCCCCTGTTGCACAAAGACATACCCATAATGATCCCACTTAAACATTTACACATATATCACAGCGCATGCATATTTGCTAAATATGGTGCTCTTACAATATATTTGACAGAAAGGGTTAGATGGAGAAGCCAACCCTCCTGGCTTCATAAAGATGGAAATTGACTGAAGAGCCCTTATCGGATTGTTCTGGTTGCGCAGTGGCTGGCATCTGGTCAGACAGGAGAGGAATGAACCCATCCCTCTGCGTACGCAATCATCGCGGCCGCCTTTGTTCCAGCATTCACTATTCCCTGCATAATTAAGACTCAAGGGTTTTCTCTTTAGAGGCCAGTAATTGAGATTTGAGATATTCCAGAACCATCATAATTGCTTTATGATGAGTTATAATTCTTGTGTGAATGGCTAGGCATTGAACTGTGGTAGTGTAGAAAAAGTATTTCTCAACGCTAATGCTGGGAGAAATGGGAAATTGCATATTTTCACAGAGACTTGCACATATTTTAAGTGCTCTCATAAGAGTACACTAATCTATATTTGTGCAGTGCTTTTGAAGAGAAAGTTATAAAAAAGCTTCACTTCAAGAGTCTATTAAGTGAAAGAAATCAACCTTTTTCAACTGGCAACATAACTATATTTTTCCCTGTTATGCTGCGTTCAGACCGCGGCGTCAAGCTGCGTCAAAAGAGTTGAAAAATCAGAACTTATGGTGAAATTTGCAGTGTGTCAACATGTTTCAAGCACCTGCCCTCAAATACAAAGGCGTCCAACTGGAGACGCTTGACGTGATTTTGACGCTGTGGTCTGAAAGTAGCATTATCATATTTTTTCCAAGAAGCAGTTGCAGCACTTAAAGGGAATGTATTAGACATAAAATAACTGAGCAACAATGTTGTAGTGTTCCTCTTCAAAAACATACCTACATACCTGGAGTTTATTTCAACATTCAGATTTTCTTTGAACACTCAGAAATCACTCTCATTGTGACATAAATTACACTCTGAAGTCTCAAGTGCATTTTTTTAGCCCATAAACCATTACAAGACTCTTCTTTGCATTTCTGTGCTCCATCTCTGTCCCATTGCTAATCGGCTGCTAAAAGGATTTTGTCCATGGTTTTTCCGTATTGCTGTCAATAGAGGGAGCTCTAACACAAATCTAATCACTTAAATATAGGGACCTCGCTGTGCGTTTTCCAAACATAGGTATTACTTTTAAAAACAAAATACAAAGCATGTTTAAAAGACACTACAGACAAAAATATGTCCATGGGAAACTTATATTTTTAGACTATTTTAGAGTTGTGGATCTGAATGTTTTGGTCTAATGTAACCAAAGGGTGAACATAATTCTAAAATATAAAATAAAATGAGTGGAGTTGAAATTCATATGTTGAATAACAGGAGTATATGTGGGAAGAAGTTTGGTATTTTGGAAAAAAAAAAAGTGCTAAAAGTTAAGAAAAACTGCATTCCAGGACAATGCAGGTGTTGAGGGATTTGAAATAGCCAATTTAAACTGATTTATTGTTACAGCTATTAAGTCTAATTTAACATCCGTCTCATGAATCCAACTTTAAATGTTTATTTTTGTCTTAATGCATTTTTAAAATTCCAGTCTATTATGTCACACTTCATTTTCATTGTAAAGCCTATAGACACAGTACCAATGTTAAAACGGGAATAGGAACTTCTTGCACACTTTTAGTATTTCTTCTTTCCTTGTGTCAAATTCGTTCTCAGTCTGGTCTCCATAGAGTAGGCTGCCTGCTGTACCAGTCTGTGTCTGACAGTAAACCAGCGCAGAAATGCATGCTGGGAGCGTGGGCCGAGCCTGGGGGATCGAACTCACATTGGACTCTATATGCAAATATGCAAACTACCAACCCCCCAGCACCCACGCACAATGGTCGTTCAAAGACAAGGAAATGTATATAAATTCTCAAACATGTTCAAATCCCAATGCACATTAGCTGTATGTTTTAACCCTCATCATGTATGCAATTTAGTACACTTGGAGTAAGAATTATGTACAATAGTAGCCTCAGAAGACCCAAATTTGCATAAAAAATATCAGCTATGTATCATATTAAAGTGAATACATCAGTGTTATACTAAGGGAAAGATATATTGTTCCATATTGTCCCACATTGAAAAAAAATGCTGTTAAAGTTAAAGGGCCTTTGAACGTGCTGTACCAGATTTTCTTCACACAACTAGTTCATTTTAAACAATTTGCAGTGGTCCAAAGTTATTCCTCTTACCTTAAGCATTCCAAGCAGTCCTAATTATTCTCCACAATTAGTTTATAAGTGCATTTCAGAGGCCAGATCAGAGTTTCGTTCATTCTTGGAGAAAAAAAAAACATTTTATAATTAGATGCCAACAGCACACAGCAGTCTTTAAGAGCTGCTTGTACAATATTTCTCTGTACTGGGGTAAAACTCATTTTAAAACTCGGGTAAACCCACTTTATGTTTTTTAATTGGTGGTGGAATTTTTTATGAATCTATCATTCTGGTTATTGGGTCATTTTGACATTCAGTGTGTACACTTTTAATTAGTTGGAGCTGCAATTAATTACAAGTCTGCAATAGAAATTTGGTCTAATTATATTTAGACTATGTGTCCTAGCCTATTTTCTAAAGTAGTCCATTTTCTAAAGTAGTTGATGAGTTTTTTTTTTTTTTTGTTTTTTTTGTTTTTTTAAGAAATCAGTAGCGTGCGGTGACTTTTATGGGTAGGGAAGCAGACTTGGGGTGGACATGAATATTTAGTCAATAACAATTTAATAACACCACTTTTTATACAAACTAATAGCAAATTAGTATGTTTATTATACATATTAAATGCATAATGAGCCATTTGGAATCAAATTAGAGAAGCCTAGACCTACATAGTTTATTAATATTTGTATATATTGGACTGTATTTGACACCCTGTTTCTACAAACAGGGCTGGTCAGGTGGCTATTTGTTTCTTCACAAATTTATCCAACTCCTACACCTCATTTATGCAGCTGAGCCTTCAGTACTATTAGTGTCTATGTAATTATCATTTTGCATCTAGAACCCATATGACATATGACAGCTGTACACATGTGTAATGTAACTTACTACACAAAATGTACATTCATGAAGAGTTACTAACAACAACATTGCACTGGTCAGACAGGTGCACTTATAATACAGCCTCATGTGTCACAGACATCACCTTAAACACAGTCCTGCGTTAGAACAGCACGCACACACTCATTCACAGATGTAAATCCAAACCATGTCTTTCCTGAAGAAACGTCCTGTATTTCCCTGAAGTGAAGATGGTCCAGAACAGCCACGTTTCTCCATGTATGTAATAGTCCTGTTATTCCACCAACACCAGCACTCCACTGCTCCGTCTGGATCCTCGATTTCACACAAACTATCCCTGAAACTAGCTCATGTTTGATTAAATGACTGTCTGCATTTCTAACTAACATCTAATCATTACAAATGCAAAGCCACAAACAATAACTTGTCGCTAAAAGCGAGTTATTTTAGACACTTGTGTTGAAAGTTGGCGCTGCTCTTCTCTTGCTGCATATGCACACTCACTAGAAGTCTCCTCAGATGTCAGATTCCCATGGATCTATAATATGGGATCATGCAGCGCTGTTTGAGGCGGCTGTGGTCCTCAGTATGCATGCGCAAGCCTCTAAAAACAACTGGATGCCTCTCCAGTTGTAAAAGCGCATGTTGAGGGTTTGCTGCGCATGGAACAACACAAGTTAATAAGACATTTGGAACCGCGGTTGATGCAGTCTGCTCAGTGACCAACAGGGTGTACTAAAGGACACTGTGACTACAACCATGCTTCAAACAGGCAGAAGTGGGGGGAAAACGGGATTATTTGGATATATTTTGAAAGTTTTTAATTATACTTTTGACACACGATGATTTTAGATTTTATTGGACAAGCACTGCTTGCCTTGATTGCCCTGACCACATGCCACTGTAAGAAATATAATTACAAAAGTTGGCAATAAATCACAATTCTATGTAAACATACACTTCAGTGTAGCCCAGTGTATTAAAGTAGCCTCAATGATCTGATAACCCATGACTATTACCAGGTTTAAGAAAACACTCAGCAATAAAGCTCCCTCTTTCTTTTTTTTTATTTTTCAATGAAATAAGGCAGTGTAATCACATAAAAAATGTATAACATTGCCATATATTAAAAAGAGCCAGGGTTTCCCAGGAGAACTCTTTGTGTTGTGCTGGCCATCTTGCAAGGCTGGTTTTCCACTCAGAGTCTGCAGTGGGAGACGAGCGCTTCAAACACCACATTTAACCATCACAGGGACTTACAACAACGTTTAATGAGGTAAAAAATAAAATAAAATAATAATTTAGTTCTGCTTAAAAAAATAAATAAATAAAAATAGCATCACATCTAGGGGTTTGCTTTTTCTGAAGATCTTAAACCAGTGGAACGTGACTTAGATCATATGGCATGCACTGAAACAATAAGATCCAAAGGTTCTCATGCATTTTCCAGAAAAATGTTGCACACATTTCCTCACATGTTGGTTCTACAGGATGATGCCCACCCAGAAGTTACAGTAGGCTATTTTGGGTTCTCAGCTTCCACCTGGAGGATGGCTCTGTAGCCCACTGGAGGTGCTTTGAGATGTCCCAGTGGGAGCAGGCATCAAAGCGCAGCCCACTCAGTCTGCTCTCCTGGGAATGCCCACGTAAACACAGGGTCAATGAATGATGAATACATAAGAAACGGCAGTGGATTTATATTCCATTCAAATTTCCGTGGATAACAATATGTCAATAATAAGGTTTCACTTCACTATTTCTGAAAAGGTTCGTTTATGGCTCATTGTTGGCCCATTCCTGTGACGATGTGCTTTTTTGGTAAAATACAAACAAATGTTCTGTTTAATGCAGCTCTATGCTTTACTTTTTCCCACCCACACCTTCTATTGGTCACCACCTGTAAGGGCCTGACTGAGTGACAGCTGCATTTAACCAATCAAAGTGAAGTGTGATGACTTCATATACTTCTTCAAAACAATGTAAAGATACTAGGTATAGGCTAGAATTGTGATAAAATAGAAATCGTGATCGGGCACCAAGAAAATTGCAATATCATTTTTTTTGGCATATCGCCCACCCCTAGGTACAATGATAATTTTGCATTTTTTTCTATTATTTTAAAGATGCACTATGCAGCTTTTCAGGTGGGTGACCATAGTGTGGTCTATCGTGGCATTAAACTTATCCATCCCCACAGAGAAAACAAGGTGCTGGTGTTGCAGGTCATGTCTGGGGGAGGCAAGTCAGCTCACCGTAACAGTGCAAGATTTTCAGGTATTTTATTTGGCAGTAAAATTCTCACCAGTGCAAGACATAAGTTTAATGCCATATTAACAAACATTCCAGGCGTAACAACAGCATCTCACTCCCCAAAAGTTACATCGTGCACCTTATACAAATACAAAAATATATGAATTAACAAAATTGTTTGGTTTCTGAAAGGCTTATATTCTCATCCACTTGGTGCCATCCTGTTGAACTGTTTTTGTTATACCATAGTACATGTTTAGATTGATAAAATGCAAATGGACATACAGTGACACAAAACATTTGCAAGAAAATACGGTAACACTTACAATAACTACACCTTAATTAGGCTATCATAACTCCTAACCCTAACCCCTTAAGCAAGTAGTTACCAAGCCTGAACCATTCTTAATAAGGCTGTAAATTGTGTAGTTACTATAAAGTGTTAGCAAAAATATTGCTAGGATGGGACCAAAAAAAAAAAAGCCTGAACCAACTGAACACGCAACCAACAGTGATAACCTTTCTGTCCAACTCTTTGCCTTCTCCTCCCAAACTCTTCTTGACTCTATTACTCGACTATTACTTGCCTCCATGCGGTCAGCTCTGAGGGGGGCGCACGGCGGTGGCACTCGAAATGGAAGTGAAGAAAAAAATGGATGATTCAGTACTACCGCCCATAACCCTGAGGGCCAGTTCATATCCACACTGAAGCCTTTGAGCGCCCTGACCTGCCTGGTAAATAGCTTGTGTGCTTCGGCAATCTAAAATGGATTCCCCGACCCCTGCCGCGAATGGCCAAGTGCGAGTTAGGGCTCCATTATCCTATCAATCCTTCGGCTGGGGGTCCTCCACCTCTCCTAAGTGCAGCGAGGTCTCCTGGGGTGCTCCACGCCGCCTGGGGCCCCCCTTGTGCCTCGCTATGCATGACTATGTGGACCAAGTTTGTGGGAAAAAAAAGAAAAAGAATTCTGTCTGGTTGTTGGATTTTGCTGTTAATTTGCAATAATACAACTAAAGTCATTTGTTTCCGTAATGGGCCCGAGACGTGGAGCTTTTGTGTTGGCCTAATCACCAAATGCTGCTACTCTCAGGGGAGTGTGAAGGACGCGCAGAGGTTATTGTAATTATTCTAGTGCGCTGCCCAAAGTGCATTATTCATCAGGCGAACAGAGCACAAATGAGACATCACTGCTTTGGCTGTTGTTTTATCAGACACGGGGAAAGACAGACTCGCTCTATATCAAATAGTGTGGAGAAGGTTGGAGAATGTTGGATTAAAAAGTTCTAAAAAAGATCCCTTATTATGATGATGTATCATGGTGTAACTAGAAAGTGAGGGAATTTTCAGGGATCACTATAAAGAGAGGGTTTATTTCAAAATTGACTTTTTGAGGCTTCTACCATGTTATAACGTTGTTCCCTCATCCAAATGATACCTGAAGAGGTTTTAGATGTCATCTATGCATGTCTAATTTAGAGATCTGTCCTGGGCAGTTTTCCATACAGAAGCAGGATACCAAACAATAAACTACAACTTCACAAACCTGTGATGTGATGTGCAGTAGTTCCATTAGTGGAATGCATGCTGACTGTGTTGTGATAGCGCTCTGAAGGGGGAGTAAAGAAAGGGGGAAAGTGAAACTTAAACATTTTCAGCGAATCTAGCAATTTCCCAACGAAAAAGGTAACGTAGTGAGGAAAATAGGAAAAACAGAAGTGATTCATGGTAAATGTTTTCCAGTGGTCCAGAACTTTTCACAACTTTCAGAGACCAGAACAGCGTTTTGCCATAACAACTAGAATGCTTACACGCACTTTGTAATTATTGGACAATAAAACACTTAATAAATAGAGGCAAACAGCACGCAGCAGCCATATTTTGACCTCAATAGCTGCTTATACAATATCTGTACTGGGGCAAGACACATTTTGCTTAAATACATGAGTACAGGGCCTTTAATTCTCACTTTTACTGGACATTTAGTATGTAGTTTTAACAAAGGTAAACATCAAACCATTACCTGAGGGTTTGTCTTAGCAATGCCTTCTATAGTGGGGAGACAGTAGCTTAAAAAGTTTGGAGAAACATATCGACTTTATGATGACATTTGGTTCACTGTCATCAGCAAATGTCAGATGAATGTTTGGGAAATGTGTTCATACATTTGAGACCCCAGAGGCCAGAATGTGTGATTGCAACTCTATGCAGCCTACATTATGAAGAAATATTAAGATAGAATTGCTGTTGAAAATTGCTTGAATGCTTAAAAAAAAAAAAAAAAAATTAGGACTAGATTCTTCTTAAACTTCTGGTGTGGCTTTATCCAGACCGACCTTCTTGATGTTGACATATCTGTCTCAATTTCACTAAGACTCAGAAAACACAGCTGGTAAGTTGGTAAGTGATTTATTACAAAGGTTTTGTGGAATATTGCAAGGGCAAACGGCAGGTAGATAGGCAGGCAGGTAAGTAGGCAAGTAGACAGGCAGGAAGGCGGCACCTGGACACAGGAAAAGGTAAGTCCAAAAAAATTCCAAAACACTGAGCGGAGGCTGAGCCAAGGTGTTAAGTATTGTTCATAAAGTGGCGCTCTTACTCTCTGTGTAAAAGAGACATTTATTTTGTAAAGACAGGTACGCAGGATGTGATGTCATTACGTATGTTCTCTTCTCCTGATGGCACTTGCACTGTATGGCTGCTACAGAAATGTTCATTAAATAAATATGCCAAGCAGAGGCTAAAGAGTCGACCTGGTCACTTATGAAGAGTTACTTCTGCCAAAACACCTTAACACAAAGGTTCACTAACAGGTAGCAGAAACAAAGAACTGGCAAGGAGTGGTTGAAGAGCAAAATTTCTTACACCTTACTCAAGCTGCACCTGGTCCATCTGGGGACCAGTTTAGTTGTGCTGTGACATTCACACGAGAACCGGAGGCTCTGCTGTGTTGTTGTGGTCACCACCTTTGAAGCTGCACCTGGGAGACCACGTGTTCAGGCGATAACTATTTACTTATTAAGGGAAAAGGCTTGCGGTCGGCTCTGGCAAAAATAGAATCCAACAGATTTGATCCGGAACTCTGCGGCACCTCCACCGGCACCACCGCCCTGCACAGCGTGCTGTCTGAGCTCCTCTTGCATTTTGTACTATACAGAATACATGCGGCCACCGGACCGGAGCTGCACCGCGTGTGATGAAAAACAGGTGTGACATCTGCCAAACATGGTCTGGTCACGCCCAAGTAAGGCAGAGACTCATGCCGTGTCCCAGTTCAACGGCTGCACACTTCGAAGTACTGTTTGAAGGACCCGGCTGACGAAGGGTGCTCCTCCGTGTACTTTTAATTATTTATTATTTAATTGAAGAAGGTACCATCGTCGCAGGTGTTTATTTCTGCTTAGATTGAATGCAGTAAGGAATTAATCTTTCCCTTTGAAAATCAATAGGCAAATATAATGTTATAGGTGATTTCTTCTGCAGAGGAGAAGGCAAGAACCAAGAGTGGATTCTGACAATATTTTTATTGGCTTTTAAGCTCAAGTTTGGTCACTATGGCATTTGAACTACATGTTTTAGAACTTTGAACTGCATGTTTTAGAACTTTGAACTGCATGTTTTAGAACTTAAGAACAGCACTTGCACAGCACTTGAAAAATAGGCTTTTAGGAGCTATTGAGCGATGGGGCCATTGTGCTAATATATAAATAAAACCGTGTTCATTGTGAACACAATTTGAGTGCAATCAGTCCGGTGATGGTTTAAAGCAGAACTAAATAACTTTCAGTGATAGAGCTCCCCCTACAGCTCCTTTATGGGAATACAATGTCAGGGAACAGACTGAAAAGATTTTTTAGATAAGGCAGTACAATCACGTACAAATACATATAACGTTTCCAAAAAAAAAAAGATAGACACGGTTTCCCAGGAGAACTCTCTTCAGGTCGATGTCCATGAAAGCTGGTTTTCTGCATAGAGACAGCAGAGGGTGTGCATACTTAACCACCACAAGATGTTTAATAAGGTAAAATGTTACTTATTTCGGCTTTTAAAATGTTTGTAAAATACTTCCAGGTTTCGATCTATTACACAACAATCTCAAGAAAATCACAATAGCGTGATTTCTGAGCATTCAGAGAAGGGCAGCCTCCTCTAGAACAGGATTAATTAAAAAAAAGTACGAATTAAGCAAAACACAACACCAGGTATGTTTGATGATGGAACGTTATAACGTTGTTGTAGCCAGGTTTCTGTCAGCCCAGAGCGCCTGTAGACACAGCATTTCCTTATCACCACAAAGACTGAAAGAAATCACAAGGTACCATGAATGCTTATAATAATCTATTGTTCTGTGTTGTCATGTCATGTATAGAGAGAAAGGTAATCAAAAGATCTTTTTGTGGTTTTGACATGATGGCTACCCAGAAATGCCACTATATTAGGTTATCAGTATCCCCCTGTAGGATGGTTTTATAGCCCACTGGAGGCGCTTTGAGATGTCCCAGTGGGAGCAGACATCAGTGCAGCCCAGTCAGTCTGCTCACCTGGGAATTCCCTGAAGGCCCACGCAAACACAGGGTAAATGAATGATGAATATATAAAACTCTACTCAAGATTTAGACAATTGTGATGTGACAATGGTGGGAGCGGGATGCAACTATCCAGTGACCACAGCTATTGTTTCATGGTACTGTTCCATACTGATCATATAATAAGAAGACCAATCATTATTTAGGAGCCAAATTATATAAAAATAATTCAGACTCATGCCTCAGGTATGGGGCAAACACATTTCTAGACCCACAAATCTATTTTTTAAGAAATCTAAATGTGATCTTGCCAAAAAATAAAGACATAAAATGAAGCACAGAAATGTAATTTCTCTCTAATTTACAAAATTACCAGTTGATCTTATCTCACAATGCTGAGACAATGTATCAATCAAACTCCTAGGCAACTGTACAGCACAGCCCAACATAATTTTCTTTTTCCTACATTCTTCATAAGATAGACTCAACTAGAACATAATTTGATGAATACTGGGTTTATTTTATTACTGTAACCAATGGCAACATCAAATGACCCACCACCTAAAAACGTAAACCATATTTCTGTTTGCATATTATTAGGTTTATAGTCCTGTCTATAACCAAGGTACGCCGCTGCTCTCTGGCTCATTGCTTTGGTAAATTAATATATAAATTCTAAACAAAAATAAAGGGGCTAAAGTCATAATCATGTAATTGACCAACTTGCACTCAACCCAGGTCATACTTTAAATCCCCATCATTATTCACACCTTATAGAATAGGTCTACATTAAGGCTTGGGTCAGTATGTGTGGCTAATAGAGTCATCTTTTATTGAATAGCCCCATGCAGGAGGTCCATAGATTTCCCATACGTTACCTGCAATACATTTTCCATCAACATACAAAGAAATGAGATTCAAGGCCAACTGATGTGAATGTAATGATTCAGGCACACACTTGTACTGTCACACCTGCTGCTTGTAAATGGACTCCTGTATGCTTCTGTGTTGACTATATCCATGTGATTTCAATGCATTCAAAGAGTCTTGGTTTTGAATGAGAAAGATGGCAAGCAGAAATTGTACAGTAGAATTTGAATGTACCTTTCCATGGTTTATTCAAAGTGAACTATGTATGTTTTCTGATGGAGGGTCTGTCACCTGCTTGTTATTGCTTTGCCTAGAATGTTCCACAGTATGGTATAAACGCATCTATCATTAATTTATTCAGTTAGAATGCATTTTTTTGGCTTTTGTTTTTCCCAAAAAATAATTACTAAATGGTTTGGTGGATTCAACTGGTTGTATCCATGGAGATTGCAAAGTTTTATGCCATTTTGTAGAACCTGCTAGGATACCACTTTATAATAACTAAACCTTAAGTAAGCATTAGACAACGAGGACCCGTACGTTATGCAGTTTTAACACACTATGTGGAGTCATAGAAGTCCTCAACCCTACGTGTATTTCACTGTGTTACGACCAAGCTCAGCTAGGGACAGGGGAAGTAACAATGATGGTAAATTGTAAAACTAAAGTTATAATTAATTTAAAAGGAATGTAAAGTAAAAACTAACAAAAAGAGGCCCTTAACAGAGTAGTTCAATGTACAACTAAAAGTAATAAAGCTAACAAAACAAAAGTATATAAATTACAAAAATACAAAAACAAACCTGTCTCAGAACTAAGTCAAGGATTACAAGTGTCTCAACTTATAAAGTTACAACAGTTACACAGAGACACAGAACAAAAGCAGCATACTGTTCACTGACAGAACCCAGCAGTAAGGAGAGGCAGGGGGCGGGTCCTTTTAAAGGTGTAGCAGCTGCAGATGAAGGCCCAGGAGTGGTCAGTACATAGGACCCGGAGCCAATCAGGTGCTAGCTGGAACCCAATCAAAGGAGAGGTCTGTCAGATCCAGGATACAGAAACAAGAGGGATCAGCAACAGAGACTTGACACATGGCTGTAAGAGGAGTTGGAGGCCTGGGGTCGTAACGCATTGAAGAAGAAAAACTAAAATTGGAAAACGGAGTAAGTACAGCGCAAACTTGATTTGACCTCAGTTTGGTCTGAGATACAAGGTTGGTGACCTGTCTGTAAATTACTTTCACCTCAACTTATCCTTAGAATATGAAGGGCAACTTAATGATATTGAAATATGTGACTTGTGACTTGTTCTGAATACTACATAGTTGAAGTTATGTTTGGTGTCAGCGTTGAAACAGTGGATAAATGACTGCGGTTATGAGACTTACCGAACACAATGGAGGAGGTGGACAGTGACACATTGTCTAGATCCCGGAGCATACCTTCCCTGACTGCACAACGCGCGCACTATATAACTGTCAGGCAGCCGGTGATTTGGGGCATAACCAATCGCAATCACTCATCCCCGCGGTATACAGACCATAATAAGGAGGTTGCTCAGGTGACCCACTGGCACATTTACTGCACTTGGGAGTCTAAAGATATGGAGACTTATTGTCCCCATAGAAGCATGATTAATACCAGCTTTTACGCACTCTCTCCGCGGTAATAACCTAAATTCATTGCACCTTTAATAAACAGTACATCTTGTGATGGAGGGGGGTGGTGATGTGAACTCATTTAGTGTTATTTGGTCACAAGGATTTGTTTTTCATGCACACATACAGTACAGTGCCCTCTACTAATTTTGGCTCCTTGGGCAAAGAACGCGGTAAACTATTGTGTCCTTATATTTTTAAAAGTTGGAATACAATGTAAAATTTTAGAGTTCCTCACTTACATAATAGATTAAAATAGTGTTTGACCAACTTTACTTACAAAAGGATTATAAAGTGATTTTTGCAGTACTTTTTTTTTTTTTTTTTTTAAATCAAACAGTGTTTTGTGTAAAAATCTCTAATCCTCTACATCCAAACTTTTAAAGCCTAATCTTCTATTTGATGCATGTGATTTGTGCTACCTCTTGGCCAGGACACTCTTGGAAAAGATATTTTTGGGTTTCAATGAGTTTCTCCTGGTTAAATATAGGTTAAATTAAAACAATATATATGGTGAAGTATTTAATAAAGGAGAAGGGAAATAAGTTTAAGTTAGCAACCTCATCCATCCGTTTTCTTCCGCTTATCCGGGGCCGGGTCGCGGAGGCAGCAGTCTAAGCAGGGACCCCCAGCCTTCCCGCCCCCCAGACACGTCCTCCAGCTCCTCTGGTAGGCCCCCAAGACATTCCCAGGCGCAGGGAGGTCCAGACTTCCCTCTCCACACACACTTCCTCCAGCTCTTCCGGAAGGATTCCAAGGCTGGCTGAGAGACATAGTCCCTCCAGTGTGTCCTGTGTCTTCCCTGGAGCCTCCTCCCAGTGGGACATGCCCGGAACACCTCCCTAGGGAGGCGTCCAGGAGGCATCCTGAACAGATGCTCCTCGCCCTATCTTCCTCGCCCGAGCTTCCTCCACCCTGTGGAGGAAGCTCATGACCATAGCTGAGGGTAGG
>KN482881.1:20280-48360 GCA_000787095.1 Periophthalmodon schlosseri | reverse complement strand
CGGTCGGGGGCTCGGGGAGTAGCTGCGCTGGGGGGAGAGGTGGAGGGGGGGATGTTGGGATGAGACTCATTACAATATTAATCAAAGGCCAAGAGCACCAAGAGCGCAGAGGCTGGGACGTCCCGGGCACCGCAGGTCAAAGTAGTCAAGAGCAACATGACGAGAGGATGAGAAGGCAGAAAAGCCAGAGGAAACAAAGATGGTGGATGGTAGTGGAGGGAGGCAGCAGATGTGCAGTTATGTCAGACGTGAGGGTATTGTTTAGTAACTTATATTCACATATTTTCCTAATAAACTGGGTGACACTAGCCCCCCAGTTGGTATTGTGCTCATCGTATGGTCTGAAGGTTGGCGAATCTCAGTCCCGACATAAACATTGTTGGTAGAGCAGTGAGGTTCACTGACCCAAAGGTTGATGGTTCGATCCAAGCTCCCTCAGGTGAATACTGTCGTTGTGTCCCTGAGCAAGACACCTTGCCCCCAGTGTCTGTGCACATTGATGTATGAATGTGTGTGTGTGTGCAGTGGTTCCTTGATGTAAAGCACTTTGCGTGTCATGAAGGTACTCAAAGGCACTCAAAGCTCTATATTAAAATGTGATCATGTGATCATAATGTAGTGTCATTATATTGGATGTAATTTGTTACCATTTGTGCTGGCAATGTCAAGTCAAGGTGTATCAGGATTCCATATTGGCTGAGGTCCAGATGCCACAATATTCTTTTGGTCTGTTGTGTTTAACTGAGATGAGCTGCAGTTCTCCCAGGTCAAAGGAGGTGGTCTTACTCTTAGAAGAAGCGACCAAACATAGGCATTGATGGGTAAAAGTGGTTAACTTCAAGATAAATGTCTGAGAAAAACGTTTGACTATTTAACTATTTCAAAATAAGTGCTCAGTGATGTGAAGGATTCAGACATCTCCTCAACCGATTAGAACTTTTGCAGTAATTAAAACAACAAAGAGATGGGTTCAAGGAAAGTTAACAATCAGATGAAAGACAAACTAGTACAAAATCGAGACAAAAAAATGAACTCAACAAAAAGTATCAGTTGTTTTACTGTTCTATGGTACTATAAAGGTCATTGCCATAGTGTTGGATATTAATTAATAAGCAATTGTACTTGCTTATTAATACACTTGCAAGTGTACTTCACAACATCACAAGCTAATAAAGATTTGCTACTGATCCCATCTGGGGCCAAGGCAATTAAAAAACAAAAACATTTAAAAATAATAGTTTAGCATTGACCTGCTAACTGGATGGTAGATTCAGACCATCCAAATACATGCTTCTGTTGTGCCCCTGAGCAAGACACTTCACTCAAATCAATGTGTGAACTGGTTTGCTGTAACATTTTCTGTCATTATAAGTTAAAGGTGCTCAATGCAACTTTTCTGGTAAAAGGTCCACCTTCTGCATGTCTGGATAAGATGTTATTGCTTTGCCTAGAATGCTTCACAGTATGGCATTAAAGTTGTCTATCTTGAATTTATTTACAGGTATTTTTATGACCAAAGTACAGCTTGACAAACATGCATTCTTTCTGCGAGTTAGCTCGCCTCCCCACAGATCTGAACTTTGGTGGCATCATCTTGTCTCCATGGAGAAGTTTAATACAATTTTGTTGGAAATTCCAGGCTGGTGTTGTCGTGACACTAAAATTTCAAACTCGATTTTGATACTAAGGAATAGACTCCATACTCCGATTCCGATACCATGATGATAATAAACAACACTCTTTATTTAGACAATAGAAGTTTAATATTTAATAAACAACACTCTTTATTTAGACAATAGAATGTTTAATATTAAATGATAGTACTTTCTTTTATATGACCATGTGTCTATGTGACTTATACTTGTTCTGATACAGCTCAAGATCATTCTAAAGGTTCATTTCTGTCCTGTTGATTAGATTTTTTTAGTATCGATACTTGTTCAAATGAGTATCTAGTTTTGATACTGGTTTTAGTATCGATTAGTATCTGATTTTTGATACTTTTGACACTATCCCAGGCAAAGCATCTCCATGGAGACCAAGCAGCTGGCAGACCCTCCACAAAAGGTTACACAGTAACAGTAATTTGAGGGTTGGTAGATAAATTCTCGCTCATAAAAAGTTACCAACAATGAGATAAGACATTTTCCACTATGAACAACAACAAACTAAACAAATTGTAAGTATCTCCAAATTGGATCCGGACAATTCAACAATGGAATGCAAAACCACTGTCTGCTCTGCTTGCTGCCTTCATTTACAAACTCCCCACTGCATCTTAATTAGAAGGATTTTAATAATGATGGCGTTATGATTACCACTTAGCCGGGTAAACTCGAACAGGGAAGCGCACAGAGATGCTAGCGGTGCCGAGATGCCGCATTCCGATAGGTTCACTGTCCCAGATCAAAACGCGGAAAAAAACAAAGACGCATTTCAAACGGGCCGGGGGGAGCGTCGGCAAACAGACCCGCTGCTCCTCTGATAATACTTAGATCTATAAATGTTTCTTTTTTATTTATTTATTTTCTTATTTATTTTTAAAATTATTCATCGGCGTAATAATTTGGGCCTAACAAGCACTTGTGGGAGTCGGCTTTGCTTTTTTTGTAGCTCGTTTTTTCCTTTCTTCTTGCTCTGTGTTGCTGGCTTGGAGCTGTGGGATTTAGGGGCACTGTTAGTGCGGGTATCTTTTATTTGCTGCTAATGAATGATATGCATGGTGCGATTTTTCCGCTTGTGTACTTGTGTACTTGGTGGGGGTGATGACGCGGATTGGGGCTAGAGCTGCAGAAATTGTACTCTTTTTCCAAGGCTAAGAGAGCGCGCGGGTTGTTAGCGCCACTTTACCACATTTCCAATTCAAATGTGTGACACCGGTGATGCGGCATACTTGGACTTTGTTTTGCAGCCCTCCATGCGGCGCTAGGCTACATATGTGTGCGGAATATGGGTTAACCGGTCGTCAGGAACAGCAGAGGAGAAGCAGCTTTGTAAACATCGCTGGCACCTAGAGAAATAATGGCACGTTTAATGCGCTTTGTTCTTCTCGCCGCTTACAAAATTTAAGAGCAGTTTGTCGTCCAGGCGCCTCTGAGCCATGCTGCAAAACAGACCTATTTACTGAGCCAAAGACACAAGACAGGATTTACAGCAGTGGGGAAAGTGAGGGCTTCATTATTAACACTGATGGAACCTTGGTAACAGGCAATCAGGTGACTTCAGGTCTAGCATACTATTGAGGGCTGATGTAACTTATAAATATAATAAGCAGGTACAACACTTTTTGTTTTTTTCTGTTTAGATAGTTTTAATGAGAAGAGGCCTACTTTAATGGTTAATCTGAAGTGCATGATAATATCCTTGGAAAAATGTGATTTGAAAGTATACATCTGAAGTAGGGGTGTGGATTTTTAAGTCCCTGGTGATTTCGATTTGATTTCGAATTCAAAAACGATTCTCATTTTAAAGCGATTCTTATTTCAATTCTGAAGTAATTTTTCATTCAAAAAACAAAGAACATTTCTTTCACGTATTTCAAGTTCCTTGTTGTAACTATCTTTTATGTAAAGTGTGCATCCATACAAAATACTACTGTTCTTAGATCAGGCAAGAATAAGAAATTGTTTTTAGTTGTAGGCTATTTATTTTATTAGATCATAATTCAACAAAAATAATAGATCTATTCAATCATAATCAGCCCAGTTAATTCATACTGTAGTGATTAAACTTAAATATGTAGCCCTATTTGTTAAAAATGACAATTATAAATATTTTCAAATGAATTTAATAGCATATTTATGATGAACTCCAACAAGTTGTGTCTGAAGTTAGTGCATTAGCTTTTCTTTGCTCCCAGCTCCCTCAGGTGATATATGTTGTTGTGTCCTAGGGCAAGACACCTTAACCCTCTTCGCCCCCAGTGTCTCCATATAGTGGTGCATGAACCTGTGTGTGTATATGTCAGTGGTGTGGTGTGTAGAACAGGAAAAAAAAATATATATATATATAATATTGGATGTATTTTTTTTTAACCACTTTCATATTCTGTTGCTGATTAAGACAAAACTTGTAGTGTACTAGTAATTACAGAGATATGGGCATGTATAGGGGGGTTGGTGAAAAGAAGGATTTTTGGAGCTTTGGCATCTTAAATGCAGGAGAATAAAGGTTACTCAAACATGCATGAATCATTCTAAATACAACGCTGAGTGGGTAAATGAGAAGGGGAAACAATTATAACAGTTAAAAGCTCTTAAAAAAAAACAACTTTGCATAATATGTCTCTTAAATATGTTTGAGGCCCAATAGTGTTGAACAAATGGAACCTTTAACTAACATGTAACCTTGCTGACGGTTCTATAGCATTTAGGAGAACAGTGCTTAAGCTGCTAGTAATCATTATGCCTATTTAAGTCATTGATAGCAGGAGTGTAAAAATAGTTAGAATCAAATTTGTATTATAGACCAATTGGTACCAGATGGAACCACTACCTCAAAACCAGATAGTTCACTTGCAAGCGTATCGCCCAAATGTTTTCTATCTGATACATATTCATGCCATAACGCTATTATTCAAAAAACAGACTTTAGCAGGCATCATTACACTGTTAAACCTTTAAAAATACATTGTCATTACAAATTCATCACACTCCACAGTTTTCCGGCCGCTGTTAAAAAATAACAATCCGATCCGTCCAAATGATTCGGTAAATCTCGGACATTTTATGCAATGAACTCTCCTGGCGCTGCGCAGTATGAAGTATTTATTTGCCTGTTTCGGGTGGAGAGACATGGGGATCCGCCGGGGGAGCGCCGACCTTCACCTCGCCTGGCAGGAAATAATGCAAATCCCCTTTAAAGTGTCGTCCCGCTAGCCCTCAACCGCGCGCATCCGCCCACAAACACCACTACGACTACTTTGCCTGCAGTCAGTCCATTCCAAATGTTAAAACGGCACAGGATATGAGTGGCGTAAACATAGCCTGGTAATGACCTCCCTCCAGACTAGATAGTTTTTTTTTCAAATTTTTTTTTTTTTTTGTCTTTTTGGCTAACGTCTTTGGTCTGGCGTCGGCCCGCAGCTTGGGAAATCTTTGAAGCCATCTCCCTGTCACCTCCTCCCTGAAAACCCCAGCACTTCAGAAGGGGTCTATTGTCTCCCGTTGGAGCGCTGGCTAGCTTGTGTGATGAATGTTTGAGCAGGTGCGATAAAGGTGTACTTTTCCCATGCTGAGAGTCATGCCAGAGGCTCCACAGCCCGGCGGTCAGATGAAGACGAGGGGGGTTGGGGGCCCGAACCGCCCTGATCTCGGGGCCTCCAGCAGCGGGCCGCGTCCAGAGGTTCTTCGGGGAGCTGCTATAGGTCAAAGTTCACCAGATACGCAACCCGCCTGAGAGAGACGCCTCCTTTGTACATGCGAGTGTAGTCTTTTCTTCTGGCTAGCACAGAAACAAACTTTGCGCGGGTAAATATGCGGGCGCTAAGGGCTTTTGGTCGGAGTTAGTCGTGGTTTTATGTGCAGTGGAAGTCATAATTCTCTTTACAATGTAGCTCTGTAGGATACTCACGGTCCTAGCTGACAGAGCCGTCTATCCGCGCTCCCCGGACGTGAATATATCCTGACGTTTACCTCCGCTCCTATGAGAGAATTCCAGTAGCAGCCTCAGTGTCAGTGCCTCATGCTGTGTGGTATGGTTAATGCTAAAATGTCGGGTCTGCTGTGATTGGTCATTCAAAGTGATGAAGTTTAGGAACAGGATTATTTTTTAAAGTTAGGAATCAGGTTATGGTTAAAGTGCATATGACAGTTTAGACTACTAATTTTTCTAAAACATAGTTAATCATATTTAAGATTTTACAAATAATACATAATTTTACTTGGTTGGACATGGGCATATCTCTACATATTTTTCAAATATAGAGGTATGTTACCTAGCAACCATAATGTTAACAAGGACAAAAATGTATCTATTTTTATTGAATCAATGTTTAAAATTACGTAAATTGTTTCTGCATTTTGGATGGAATTGATGACAGTAGTTAGAGGTATTCAGTTTTCGTACTCTACGCTACTTCCCGTATTTTCCAGCTTTTTGTTTCCTACTTTTCTTCATAAACTGTCACTTGACTGATGTAAAATTATGATACATATTTACCACAGGTACTATTCCACCAAACCAAGTCATAATTTGAAAATACATGAACTTGACAAATGCAGCCTCATCTCAACTTCCACCATAAAAAAATATAAAAGAGTCAAAAATTTTACATTTTGGGACTGTTTATAGTAACAGAATCTAACACATTACCATAGTAACCAGAGCTACGTCATCAGTCCGTCTCTCCGGCCCAACTATCTAGCTCTAACCATGTGGTATGTGCATGTTTTTAGATGAGCTACGGATCACTGAACCAAAAACTGAACCAGGTTAATTGACTGACTTTGCATAAGGAAGCATTGCCTAAGTATGATATCTTTATATATTCCCAAAATGAGGAATAGTTGGAAAGTGTCAAATGCCCAGTCCCCCTGAAGTGAGAACTTGAGGCATGTGATGTGCTTTCAGCCACAGTTGTGAGTCAGTGTTGTGATGGAAGAATACAAGTTGTGACAGTCTTATTTTGCTCATGCGACTGTATACCTGTATACCTCACATGTAGCCAAAGTACACAGTGTTTTTGAAGAGCATCATTATGAATATTCAATTATAAGAACAATCTCAGAATTGATCAAAGACAAAGATTACAGTATTGGGGCATTGCTGTGTGAACTCTTCCTCCAAAGTTAAGCCCTGATATGAAATCAATAATGTGGATAGATCAGCATGAAGACATCAATCAAAGCCAGTGATGTAGGCCTGTCTTTGTTTGTCTTGTAGCTTGTTGCTCCCACAGCCTCACACCTGGAGAGGGCGGGGGAGATGGAGGCCACATGGGGAGCGCTCCTCAGTCTGTCAGCCCACCTGACTGCTGCTGGGCCAGGCCCGCCCAAGGCTAGACCAGGGGCGAGGGGCTCCCGGGGGCCCGTGCCGAGCCTCAAGCAGGCCTCCCAGAGCCCATTAGAGCGCCCCCTCCCCTCGGCCTGCGCCCCCTCCCAGCCCCGCAGCCTCTGCCCCAGATGCCATTGCTGTGCGTCCCGTTTGGATCAGCGCTCAAATGCCTCCATTGTTTCCCTGTTTACCGTGTGCAGCGTGTAATAGGAGCAGTTTGGGGGCATGTGTTTTCATTCTTATTTATTTCTTGCTTTATCCTGAGGCTGTGAGCTGTGCGAGGAGTCCGCTGAGGCTGCAGCTCCAGTATTTATAGAGAACAGGTCCCAGACAGGCATCTTCCCTCTCTGCACTAATGTGCTGTGACTGTATGAGTATGTACTGTTCTGTGCTAAACACTGCAGAGCCGTGGATTGTGGACACCTCATCTAACTACTCTATGTGTCATGCAGAAAAAGGGGGCACATTTAATCTTACATTATCATCTGCAACAACAATATTCCCTAACAAAGCTATTGTAGACAAACTCCTAAAACCACATGAGAGATGCCTGCTGCTACTTTTTGTACAGAAAAAGTACCTTAAACTTGTACCTTTAGGCTTAGAGCCGAGCAACCTGTTTTTGTTTTACTCTCTTCCTCTCTTTAGTGTCTTCCAGGGCTGTTGTATCTACCTCCTGGTGTACCCCTGTGGCTGCTGAGTCAGTTATAGAACAACAAGATCTGATTTGTCTGCATCTCAACCAATATGAACGTCAAGATATCAGTCCATAGCTTCCTGTAGTCTCGGGATTCGTACTATGCACCTGGTTGGTAGAGAAGCACTGTAAGCGCCTGAGCCAGGTCGCCCCCAGCAACAATTTATGAACTTTACTTCAACTTTACTTCAATTTGTGGGTCTTGCCCAAAAATACCCCAGTCAATGACTCAATAACACACCACATCCATGAGGTGGCTGTCATCATAAATAAATAAACCACTTTGCATGTGACAGATTTTCATGTTTTTCTAATTATTACTTGTATTGGTGGAATTGTACCTGTGGTAGGGATGAGTTTTATAACCGAAAACCTCTATGTCATCTACAGAGAAAATTCCATCCAAAATGCAGGGACCATTTACACCCAACAAACATATTTTAATGACAGTTAATTTGACAAAATAAGTGTTGTCATTTAATCTTATTAGTTTATACATAACTATTGTGTAATTTAGACACGGAACCTCTAGGTGTGTCATATCTGCTGCCCATGTCCAACCAAGAAGTAAAATTATTAACGCCAAAATAAAAAAAAAAGAAAAAACTAGGCACAGTTTTGAGTAAAATCTTAAGTATAATGATGTTAACTATGCTTTACTGAAATAAGGAGTCTAACCTGTCATATGCACTTTAAAGTCACATTCCACCGGTCCATGTCTCATTGTAAACCCTATTGCACTCCAGCAGTTGTACAGACTCTATTTGCCTTACATCTTTAACCACGCCAAGTCTTGTATCGGTGTTGTCTACTTCCTGGTGCGTTCCTCTTCTCCACTTTAATGAGATCTTCACGGCACTCCTCTGATCCGGTTCTAGGTGCGATGCGAGGAAGAGGAGGAGAGGAAGCCATCTTGCATTCTGGATATTTCCCACTCTCCCACTCACCCCAGTCTTTTTGATCTAAATGAAACTACGGGGCGCATGGACGGACACTGCATGAAAATCACAACCCGAGACGCTGTTCCCATCACTAGACCGGAAAAAATCCATGTTCCGACTGCAGTTATGAATGCAGTTTGCAAACCGCGCAAGCTAATGGTCCAATTTATAATTAATAGTTTCTGATTTGCCGGATTGCCATATAAACTCTGGGAATACATTTTCGAGTGTTGGGGTTTCGTAATGTTTTAAAACGCATTAAGTATTTATGATTTTTGATGGGGCTATAAACTGCTAAATTCGTACGCTTTGAATATTGATTATCTCGAATTAAAAATGCAGTTTGAAGAGAAGGTTTATGGCGTTCCGTGGTCAGCCTCCTCCCGCTTACAAGTTTTATAGCATTTTTTTTAGCTAATTCCTGACCTGCTTGCATTGCTTCCCAATTAGCTGCATTTCAGTGTAACGAGGCGGTCATTAGTCGTAATTAGGATGTGGTTAGTGGCGTTGCAGCGGGAGCCATCTTGGTGAGGGATGGACGTGTCAGCGCGGAGGTTTGACTGGAAGCAGCTGTTGACTCCACTGAGAGGGTCACCGAAAACAAACAGTCCCCCGAGCTGCGCTAAGCTAACCACTGTTAAACAAATGAGTGTGAATGTGTTTACAAATGATGCATGAGGTCATTACCGCGGGCTATTAGGAGTGAACATGTGGATCATATTTTGTGCAATATGAAATTTGGGTACGCTGGTTAGATTGGGTCTGCGTGCTTGTAAAGCTCTGTGCTGCCATGGCGACTTACCTTATCTAATATGAATGATGTACTTTCATTAATTGGTTAACAACTCATCCAATCACCTCTCTCTAGTGTCCAAATTGTGCTGTTGAATTGATGATTATGATTAAACACAGTCAAATGTTTGGAAATGCATTAGATGAGTTAGTAAGTAATTTTGCATATAAACATTTTTAAATAGTGCATAGTTCCTATGGAAGGGAAAATAGCTTTATAAAAGCTATCGTCCGGACTTCTTGTCGCTTTTTTCCTCTTATCAAGATGCTTTGACAATTCAGAATTGTTCAAACCTAGTCCAGATGACTGCACTGTAAGGCCTCTATTAGCAGACAAAATGTCACCACCACACCGAGATATATCGAAGCGTGGATAATATCACAATTGTTGTTTTGGAGATATGTAACATTAGAATATCAAGTATATTGTCTATTTTTGAACTGTTACATAAACATCTTGTGTATAAAGTGATTTGTGATGCCTCTGCTATGGGCTGTAGAACTGTTGAAGTATAGTTGCAAATAAACATTCCTCCTTACTTCTGAACATTTTGATGTAGCGTTTCGATTAAGGATTACAGAGCGTTTGTCGGGGAGCTGTGGAAACTTATAACAGTAAGATAACCAGTGTTATCCTTTTCGCTTTGGACTTTAGCAGGTGCGCCTGTGGCATCAGAGCGGTGCAGAGAGAGAGACACACACCACGCCTCATCCAGGATGACTGGACCCACAGTCTCTGCCTTAGGACATGGGACAATTTTTAGCACATGGGACAGATGCATGAAAGCCCAGATTGAGGCACAGCTGCAGTGGAACGCTCCATTTCAGTGGAAGACTTGTGGGATGTAGCAGGTCATTTTAAAGCATTTAAGATCATACCAAATGCCCTATAGGTGCACAAAGTGTAGCAGCTATCCTGTGCAAAAAGTTTGCACCTGTCACCTGTGGCAGTTTAAGCTCTCATAGTTGTAATAAATCTAGCAGCACCCGCTAAATTGCACTGCTCTTCTTTAGTGTCTCTATAAGAAATTGCGTCAGGTTTTTGCTTCACTTTTAGTGTGTTTAGCTGTTTAGCACATGAGCAAGCATTTGATAAATGAGGCCCTTTGTGCGATACTTGAATCTCAACCAAGACATTTACAGGCCCATTTCTTGATATATTGTGTTAAATATTGTCTGGATATTGCTATGGAGATTATGCAAAGAAATACTGACATATTCATTTTTGTCAATAGTGCCCATCCCTACACTGCACATATCAAACTACCCATCAGTCTCATCCACTTGATGTTGGCACGATCCCAGCCCCCCCTGTGGCGCCCCCCTGAACAACCGTGCCTAGTGTGGTTGAATGAAACACACCTTCCTGCAGCATTACTAACACAGAGGCTTTTTATGCACTAGCCATGGGGCGCATACATAACAGCGCTCTATCCCAGCTACACCTTGCATTCGCTCTGAAAACATTTGCCCTGTCAGTCACTTTTAACTCTGTCTAGCCTCATTCAAGTTCTGTTGGGTGCCGCAAGAGTGAAGCGGTCCTCCTGATCACTCTATAGTGTACAGATCGCTAAGATCACTAAAGTCTGCTTCAATCATAGGCTATTACAGGGAATAACCGTATCAAATAATGGACTTCTAAACCATGAAAGGGTGATGGACTCGGACTCAGGATGCAGCAGATACAACATACATCACCACGGGTCACGGTTCACACAACGAGCTGTTTGAACAACATCTGTCAGCATATCCAGGTCTAACAGCACGAAACACCACATAAATGGTTCACAAAGGACTTTAGAGCTTAACATCTAACATTAAACCATGCACTTACTGCATTAGTTTTTAGTCTTATTGATCCCTTGTCACAGATTCGTAGAGTTGGGCCGTGTTTCAAGAAGCAGGTTTAGTCCAAACTCAGATATTGTTAACCCTGAAAAGAGGTCAACTCAGAGTTTCCAGTTTCACAAAGAGAGTTAAACTAAACCCTAAGTCAGTCACCATCGTAACTCACTCACTCACTCAAGCTAACTTGGTCCAGAGCAGGTTTTATTCCTCTAACCCAGAGTTTAACCAGTCTTCTCCTGAAGAAGAGCTCTGATCGGTCAGTCAGAGATGGACCAAGTTTAATAAGGCTTGACGAGAGTTTAATCATTAGAGTTGTATTCTTTTATACTTTATACTTATTTTACTCAAATACTTTCATCACCTTCTGCACTAAAGTGTGTTGAGAAGTGCAAATCATTAAATTAATGAATCATACTTTAAGCAATTTGATTTGTGTACAATTTATATTTAAAAATGCTCAATGAGCTACACAGCACTTAACCTCAGATTAGTTAAAAATTGTAAGTATCAAATTTCATTTAAAATCTGAATTCAAATATTAAAATTGTAATTTTTATAAAAGTTGGCTGCAACAAACCTCAATAGATGTTTTGAGTAATCTTATTTGTATCTTCATACCAAAGTAGTATGAATTAAACAATGTGCTCCTCCATTTGTTTTATATTAAACCTGACTGATCTGTCCAAAGCGTGGTTCACAGTCACATGACTTCCTGTCCCTCTAAGAAGCCTCCTCTGGTTTACCGTTGCCATGGTGAATACTTTTTTCTCTGCTCCAATAGGTGTGTTCCTTCCACAAATACAATCCACAAAAAACATATCCTCTTTAACTCCATTCCGAACTTTCGTTTTTAAAGAATAATGAGCAAGATAGCGACAGAATGTGCATAACATAAGCACCATTACTGCCTACTATTTACTACTGTTTCTGCCTCTATTTTTTTCTGGAATTACACAAACTGTAAGAGGTGCAGCCATTAGTTTTTACATTAGTATTATTAATGTTTATCAATTTATTTTGATAAATATATTGCTAAAGAGCAATATGCCTTCAGTTACATTTTAAATTTATATTTGCTTTTCAATTAATATTATCGTTTAGGTAACACACATTTTATTCATGTTTGAGTGCCACCACAGAAACTTAACTGGCCCTTGCTGTTCCCTCCTGTAAAAAAAAATCCTCGCTACGCCCTTGGGTGATATCCATATAGGAGTGGCCATGAAGGCTAGAACTTCTACAAATGAGAGAAAGCGATGCCACTTACAAAAGTTTTTACACACTAATGTTGAACATAGAATTATATAAGAGCCTTGTAATTCCCTCTCAGAGCTCATGGTTGTTCTTGAGACTGTATCCTGCACGTGTGTCTCTGAACATGATTACACCTGCTGTGGAGGTGCTCTCCGCAGACAGGCTAATGCTAATGCGAGGAGCAGGCTGGGGCGCAGGTGACACCAAAAGCCCCTGAAACAGTACACAAGCCGATCCTCTGTAAACGCTGGCAGATTACCATCGTGTGGAGATGAGTGTTCCTCCTCTCCCCTGACATAAGGCTCCGTTTGGGGGCTTTGAACCCAGCGCTCACCTCCGACTCTGGTGCGTCGTGCTACAGCCGAGGGTGTCACACAAAGAAATTAAAGATGGCAGTTTACAGCGGAACACACCGGAGCTTTTTGGGGAACGCTCCTCCGGAAAAGAGGCTGACAAATTGATTTAAAAGGATGAAAAAAGCCTTGCCTTCCCACAAACGGCTCCCCGGCACCTTTTAAAACGTATTTACCTCAGCGACTGTAGAGCGTTTTGACACTTTGGGATGGGAGCGTACTTCGGGGTGTTTGCTTGCCTTCATGTACTTATCTATTTTTAATGCAGTAATAGTACTTCTGTGCACATCTTCCTTTCAGTTCCGATGGCTTTATTCTCACATTGCAGCAGAGATTTCACCATGTATATTCAGTCGTGTATTGGCCCCGAGGCAAACTATAAGTCTACAATGACCTAAAAATGGTTTTCTCTTATCGTCTGTATAACTTCCTGCTATCATTTATTACCAAGCAGAGACTAGAGCTCAACGCAGAGGTGGAATAAATACTGCAGATTTACACTCAAGTGAGAGTGCAGTTAATACAAAGTATAAGATACCATCCAGAGGCCTTAAAGCAGGGGTCCCCAACCACCGGGCTGAGGTCCTGAACCGTCCAGTAGAAAATATAATAGAATGGGAAAAAATTGTGTTGTTGTTTTATTTTGACATTGTATGCGCACTACTTCCGCTGGCGTGCTTTCCCCTGTTTCCTCCACACACCCTCTCACTTTATAAATAAATAGAGCCAAATCAACGTGCTACCTAGCAAACATGTAAAACAACAGTCACTGGAGAGTTTTTTTGGCAGAGGGGAGAAAACCGATAATGAAGCAAGAGAAGACATGACTGCCACCAAAAAGAAAGCAGCGTTTAAAAGAAAATATAAGATTCCTACTTAAACTACAGGTTTATTGCAAAAGGCAGGTCACACGTCCCTAACCCGCTATGTGTCGTATTTAGTAAGAGACTTTTGAATGAAGCTATGAAACCAACAAAATAACAAAACACCCAAAACACTCAAAGATAAGCCATTAGAATTTTTTGAAAGAAAAAGACGTGAATATGAAAGAGATATGCTAATGAGTGTCTGCATCTTTCTTAGTGGCTGATCACATAGCTAAAGCTAAAAAGCCATTCACAATCGACAAAAAGCTAATTTTACCTGCAATACAAGTTGACAAGTCAACCGATGTGGACAACAGAGCTACAGTGCTTGTTTTTGTGTGATGTTTTCAAGAGGATACACACAAGGACATGCTGTGCGCATTTTGTTGCTAACTAACACAACAGGTTCGGAGATATTCAAGGCTTTGAATGATGACATGTCAGGGGAACTTGACTGGACATTTTGTGTTGGCCCACGTACAGATGGATGGGCTGTCAGGCTTCACTACGCGAGTCAAGGAGGTTGCACCTGAATGCAAGTCTACACATTGTGTGATCCACAGAGAAATACTGGCGAGTAGAAAACCTCCCCCCTGAAGTGAACAGCGTTATGGCAGAAGTTATTAACTATGTCAAAGTGAATGTGCTCAACCCGTGTATATTTGAGCAGCTATGTGAAGATATGGATGTAGACCATAAGCGCCTTCTCTTATACACGGAGGTGAGATGGCTTTCAAAGGGCAAGTCACTGGACAGAGTGTTTGAGTTACGAGAGCCCCTGCAGATTTCTTCTTCTGTAGGTTTAAACCAAGTGGTTTTCAGCATTGAAAGGTGTGGCTCATTCTGTTTTCTGATAACATAATCGTCTTGAGAACCAAAATACCAAATTATAACAAAATGGCCATCAGGGCCAATGTTTTTGTAACTAAGAATAAGTCGGCATTACCATTGTTATCAGTAAAAGCTATATTTAATTTGAACATGTTTACTTTATCTGGGGACACAGTTAGGTCATGTTTATGGAATCTAAAATCAGACTCTTACATACAGTTCCTTTAAGGCCTCCTTGCCTTGCCTGCACCTTACCCTAAACAGGCCAAAATTGTCCTGATTAAACCTGGCTCTGTAATCCGGTGTGTTTACTTTCTTGTTCAATCTGTCTGTTCATTAACATGCTTTGTCCCAACCAAATAAATAAATAAATAAATAAATAAAAATCTAGAAATGGGTCAAGGCACTATACCACTGCACTGACAGGTTGCCCCAGCAACACTGAAGGATGTATTAAGTGCAAAGGGAAAGTGTTAAGGTATATTAACATTAACCTGAGCTTACATGATTTTAACTGCATTAGAACTTTATATAGCTGCTTTTCACCACTGACACTTTTATATCATAATTCATAATGTTGACCAATTTCACTTTTATCCTAATTGTGTAAAGAGGGAATTCTATTGTAAATATAAATACTGCAAATATAAATAATATATGTGCTGCAGCTCAACCACTGGGTCATATCTTGAAAACCATTTGACAACCTCAGTCCAAATTTATTCATTAGATACTTTACATACGTATTATTATTATTTGCTACCCATTTTAATTTTACACTCATATTTATGACATTTGTTTTGTTTTATTTTCCATGTCCATCTAATCCTTTCAGCACTGATCTATTTTGAGGCCCTCGTGTCTCCTCTCCAGTGGCTTCTCTCTCTAGGGCCCCCTGCTGGTCGGGCCCCTGTCCCGGCCCCTCTGTAATCCCCTGTGTGTGTGTACAATAGCGGAGCGGTGTGTTCTTTGTGGCTCACAGCTGTGCCACATTAAGGAGCAGTCTGTATTCCCCTGGCGCACAGGCCTTTTCACAGGACCAGCTAATTGGCTGTAATCTTCTTTACAGTAAAAGTGTGACGCCTCAAGCCTCGCAGTTTACAAGCAATTAATATTAGAACACCACCATCACTGGAACGGCTGCTCTCCTCTGAGGGAAACATGGTGGACTCAATAAATACAATGCATATGCTGTCATTTGAACTTTTTATGTGCACATTAGTTTGAGATTTATATTTAGTTTTAAGGAGAGGAGATGTGTGTACATAGTATGACATTATTATAATGATAATACACATGCATGTCACCTGAACAACCTCTTGTCAAATCACACAATGTAGTCATTATGCATTCTTTTGGTAACGGTAAGCTACTATTGTAGCCTCAGCTGCCCTTGGGTAGACTGACAGAAATGAGATTGCCAATCTGTACCATCAGCCTCTCTAAGTCACACACTACACATTCATAAGCAAGGTAGGTGTGTGAAGTGTCTTGCCCAAAGACACAGTATGCAATGTTCTGAGTCAAGATTTGATACACTGCTGCTTCACAATATTTGTTTTTAGAAGGTCAGAGGTTTGATTTCTCATAAAGTCGAGATTTCACCTGGCTTAAGTATTTATGTCACCAGTCCCTGGTGATTGCCAAATCAAAAAAAAAATATATAATTCTATATCACGGTGAAATTCTAAATTGTTTAGCACTTTTGCTGTCTTTCTGTGTTGATTTTGTGTGTGCTTCCTGTACGCGTGGTTTTTCTCCAACTGGTCCAGTTTTGCCATAAAACCACTTTGCGCTGTACTCACCCATTCTGCTGGGGAAGCTGCGGTCTTGAAGGAAGGGTCAAATGCAGATGGCTAATTACCCAACAGGACATCTGAAGTAACTTTCATTGTTTTGGGGCATGAATACAAACACACCGGATTGGAGCTGTTAGCTGTTGTTCCGTTTACATTCACTTGTGAAAACGCTTTCATACTCCAATGAAAAAGTGCAATCTTTTTATTCTTGTTTATGCAGTTTTAAGGTTCGCCAGTAGTGATTCACATTATTCTTCATTCTATACTATTCTGGAAACGCAAAACACAAGCCCACACTCTCCCGAGGCTGCCTTGCTAACGCTACTCGCCTGCTTTAGCCTAGTGTCCCACAGTGTAAACATCCACTCAGCGCGGGGGTCCTCTGAGGGGAGCTGCTGACGGGGGGATACGGACGGACTCTTGAAGCGTTCATGGGGGAAAGTGGGAGGAGTGGTGATGTGTAGGGTTTGGGGCTTCCTTCCTTCGTCTTTGGATCTAATGAAATAATAATAATGCGCGGAGTTGGCTGAAATTTGCACATGAAAATCCCCTTGGTTGCTTCTAACGCGCGCCGATGACAATCCCGCAGTCTTCAGTTTATATGCAAATGTGTGTGTGCATGGGGCCGTGGTGGGGTCCTGGGAGACGCCCGGAGACGGAGAGCCCCCTTTGTGCTGGCTTTTGTTTGTGTTTGTCTTATTTATTTTTGAAAGGATTTTTAAAAGATGATAATATATTTTAATTTTTCTCTTTGTTTTTTTTGTTGTTTTTTTCCTGAAAGGCAGATCTCCTTGAAGAGTTCTCGCGCACGACTTGCTTTGGTGGCTAATTGCAACATAATGGCAGCAGCTGAAATAAAGGCGTTGTGAAGTTGTTGTGATTAGCTTCATTTTTCGCATCGTCTTAACTCTGCGTGAAGATTTTTTTATCACTGGAAATGAGTAGTTTTAACTCACCCGGATACTGTTCAAAATACTGCAATGACTAGTGTACTGAAAAGATAAAGTTTGAAGCTTGGATGTTAGAGATGTGATGGTGGTGGATGAGGAGGCGATTGGTTGTGCTGCTGCGGTGATGATCTAGCAGATGAGAGTTGTAGCTAAAACACTAAGGGAGAAGGAGAGAATACACTTTTATTAATAGCTGGTGATGGAGGTGATTGATTGAAGGGTAATGTTAGCATTAGTAGGTGTAATATCCTGTCCTTGCATCTGTTTACCAGTCGAAAAAACTTTTTTTCCAATTTGTCAAGCAACAAGGCAGCACCAAAGATTTTTTTATAAAGCTGTTTTTACCATTTCTGTGGAGATGACACTTGCTCCAATTAGCTTCAAATATTCCAAAAGTAAAGACAAACACAAATAGAATGGATCTGAAATGATTACTGTACACACAAAACTCCTTTGTCACCAGTAGAGGGCGTCTGAACTGGAGTGGAGCAGATTAAATAAAGCCTAAAACAATAGCTGCAAGCTAGTAGACATGCTTTAGTGAAGACACTTTGATTGCCGATTGACTGAAGTGAATGAGTCTAGTAGAAAGAGTACTGAAAATGTATACTCAAGCAAAACTACAGTCACTTGGCTAATAATGTACTTAATTACAACTCAAGTACAACTGCTGCTACCAAAACTGTACTATTCTGAGTTCATTTTCATTGCTATTTTTAGATGCACTTTTGACCATATGGCCAAACAGCCATGGATTGCGACAATTGGGACTTGTACAATACTCAGTAACTTCTATGATTTAAAATGTAACTACCGGTAATTACATTTACATGCTAGAATTATACTCGATTACCTCAAAAATCTACTCAATTAAAATAACGTGAGTATTTGTTATTAGTTACTTTACACCACCAAGTAGGGCTCTAGTTGATTGAAAAATTCTTGGTCAGCTAAAGACATGCTCTGTGCATCGATTAATTGACTAAAGTAGGCATGACACAATAGCTACATACATACAGAGATGTCTTCAAATGTAAAAGGAAAGATCAGCTACCTCATTCCATCTTCACGCCTTCTTCTAGCTGTGGTCCATATCAACCCTTACAATTTCAATAGGATGAATGGGGCAACACATTTTGGTTGACTAAAACACCATCAACCAATTAATCGACCGTGGACCGGAGCCATAGTGAAGACTGAAGGTATGTGGACTTTTTGGGACAGGGTGAGAAAGCTATTCAAGCATTTGTGAAACAAAACTCCTGCTTCCTTCTTCATGAGCAGACCTTATAAAGCCAAATGTTGTCTAGGTCTATTCTGATAACGCTGAAACAAGTTCTATTTCAGCTTAACCCAAACAACTAACAAACCTAAACAAACAAGAGCTCCACACAGAGAAGGCATTATTCAGCATCAAATTTGGCAAATCCACGTCTGAAATAACCCAAATGATTCTAGTTAAGGTGTATGGAGATAGTCTTTGTAGATACAGACTTTCAAATGTGCAAATGTTTGTTTTCCTTTTGTTTATGGAATTAATCATAGTTATTAATAGAGCCAAAATGTGGGATTCCAATGTTGAAGGCCCTTTGAATTCAATTTAGTGACTGTATACTATTCATGCTAACGTATGATGATAATATGCAATGTAGATTAGCCACTTACTGGGTGATTTAATGCTACACAAAGAGCGCTTCCAACTTTTCATCACCACTTCCACTGAATGATTTACAGAATATCACCATGTTGTTGTCAACGCCTTTCTTTATGGTGAGTTTTAAATGGTCAGCAGCCTACATGATTTGTACTTCTTCCAGTTCAGGAAAAGGGAGGGTGTGTGTTAGATTTAATTGTCTTCATCATCGGGCATATCGAACCAGAACCAATCTCCGGCTTTGGTGGCTCTGTGGTTCTTTCAGCAAAGTCGGATCCCAGTTGGGAGTTAGATGGAAGACGCACTCACTACAAATACCGAAAGATTTGATGTAGGTGTCTGAGGTACTGAAGGACGGTTCACTTCAGCCATGTTTTCAGGCTCTGATGATTGTGGAGCTTCCTCATCATTGATGAGACTGTACTGCCATAGCTGGATGAGGTTAGCTTGGATTCTCAAATTTAGTTTCTTCCTCCAGTTGCGGTCCTGTTGTGAGAAACTGCAACAGGAGGGAGCTCGCTTGTGAAGTCAGATGTCTGGACCACCTCATTGGGCCTGTTTTCTGTCCTGCCCTGCCCGCTCTCTATTGCCTCCTCTGGCTCAGGCTTTGATGTTGGGGCCTAGGTTGCTGGTGGTGCCTGAACATTCGGTGAGGCATCTGTTGAGATCTTCTGATCTTCTGGCTTTCTTGGAGCACACCGTGGTTCCCTTTGTTCCTTGGGAGGTACCTTGGAAGGATAAACCTCTATTTCAGGGTTGGCTCCCACCACTTGACCTCTGCAGCCTGCCTAGAAGCCTCCTGTTGTTTATGTTCTCACAGTCCAGATGTTTTCTTAGGGGAGAGGGGCCAGCACGAACTTGAGAAGGTTCCATTTCCATCCATTTCCATCCCTCCCTTCACATGGGACCCAATTTTGTGGAGAGTTGGACTTCTCTCTCCTGTTGTTCCTATAGTAGTTAGAGCAGTGGGCGGTTGGCTCATTACCCCTTGTGTCCACAGGGGGCAAATTGGCAATAACTAGTTCAACCCTACCAGATCTAGGGCTGAATTGTTGTTTTCCACCCCTCCTTCCATGTTGTCTCTAGTTCCTTGGAGTCTCTCCGGAAGATTAGGGCAGTTGTTAGAAGTTGTCCCCTGACTGTTTCTGATTCCCTGATGAACCTTTCCCCGTCCGCCATTGTCTGTGGATTTCCTTCCCTTATTTCACGCTGGACAGTTTCTTGGTGCTTGATTGGTCTCTTGCCTGCTTTTTCGATACCTGGGTTGGTCTGCACTGGGGTTGTTGGTTCCAGCCTCCTCTTTCCAGTTTGGCCATGGATGCCATCTCCTCCTTTTGCTCTGCTGGTTTTCTTCCTGGTTCTCATAAATGGGTCTCATCCAATGGGAGCAGGAGGTTCTGTTTTTTCTTCTCTTTTTTTTGGAAGTTTCCCAGGTTTCATCTTCAACATTATTCTCTTTCTGGGCTTTACCTATTCCCTGTTCAGCTATAATCAGGGCTGAGGGGGGTGAAGCCAAATCTATGAATCCTGGGCATAACCCAGTGTCAGGCTGAGGAACCTGCACAGGTTCTACATTCACACAGCCACCACAATTCAGTGCAACAGCAGATGTAGAAAAAGGAATATAGAGTCCACTGTACTACTACTGTTAAAACTCTAACATAAAACTTAAATGTAACTTCGGTGAGGAGATGTTATGGTGTTAAACATGTATATCTTGCATTTATTTAAGTCAAAGAGTCAAAGCATTTCCATAGACACAAGAAGTTGATGCACTCCTCAGAAAAATTGCAAAAAGTTAAGCAAAATTAGGTAAAAACAAGTGAATACATTTCACATTTATTAAAAAATATATTATAATTCTCATTTCCATTTCTTCTTTTCTGTTTTGTGTTTATGCTAAGGCAGTATATTGCATAAAGATAACTGCCTATAACTATCCTAGGCAGTTACAGTTGTCATGGTTCAACATCAAAGTGAAAGAAGGGGTTAGTAGGTGGTGCTAGTAGTAGCATCCATCCATGCAGTATTTATCCCTGAATTAGATGATCCTGGTCAGTGCTGTTTTCGCCATTGCAAGTCAAAAATAGTCTCTTGGTACTGGTCTGCCAAGGGCTTCTTGTTTAGCTTTATTATCTTCTCAGTCATGCATATTTGATTGATTGATTATTGTCTTCAGCATTTGGATTGCTCCAGTGGCACTGATGGTGCCACTGGAGCAATCCGTCAGGAGCTGTGGCCGACCTCACATGTTCCGGGACTCAAACCTGTGACTTTCTTGTTTCGAGGCAAGAATCCTAACTACTACGCCACTGTACAGTGACTACACTGTATATAAAATTATAACAATCTTCACTCAATTTTCAAATTTCAGGTAACTTTTCCTCTCCCTTGGCTACATGGTCCTCTGATTTATTCCAAAATGCAAATAGATACATCAGTTTGTAGACTTGTATTTCCATGATTTGGCTTCCTAATTATCACATTTGTCTTACAAGATTAAATTTATGGCCAGATTTGTGCGCGGCTGACGGTTTTGACAGTCTTTTCCTCTTCCCAATTCAAAGCTAATGGATCTTGGACAACTAGCGTGTACGGCGGTGCAGGGAGGGGTGGTTGGGGGGCTCATGTCAACCAGCCCTCCTCAGTCACGGCCAGTTAGTTAAAGCAACCGCACGGGACCCAGGAGAGGCGCGCGGGGCCGGACCGGAGTGCCAATCACAGCCCAGCTCCGGGCATTAGCCGCTACTGCCTCGCCTTGAGCAACTTTTTATTAATTTAATAAACATTCCAGAGAGACGAGAGGCGCGAGGTGAACGTAGCTCAAACAACAGCTGGGCTAATGAGATGTGCTAGCTAGTCAGACACACAGAAGCTAGCTACATACTTAAAAATGCAGACGCATATACAACCAGAGCTTTGTGTAGAAAGACTTGTCCGCTGCTTAATAAATGAAGCTGGATAAGTTGGGTGTTTAGCTCCGGAGGTTGTTTTGATTCAATTCTGGAGTTGCGTTGAGGAAATACAAAGATTGGAAATTAGTGAGCGCTGGAGAAATAACTCACATAAAGAAACTATAGGCATATTTGTTTATTTCTCAAAAGTTTTACATAATTTCGTCTTGTTTTCATTGATGAATTCACCAGGGGTCTATGGTATTTTAAAGATGGTACTCCCATGGCCTGTTAACGCCCAGTGGTAATGCAGGAAGTGATTCTCTGGGCTAATACAGACTTTGGTGCTTGCAGCTATGCTTTAAGCCTAATTTCAAATACTCTCTCTTTACAAAAGTTTTTTTTTTTTTCAACAAAAGTCAAGTTCTCTGAATAGTTTTTTAATACATCGGAAAATACAGTTAAATTTATGTTATAATCTAAGGAAAAAAATCAGTTCAAACTTTGGTATTAACCTTACTAAAGGTTGGCTATGCAAGTTTTCTGGTTGGGGGTATATGCCACCTGCTTTTCTCATGTCAGGAATGTACCACAGTATGGTTTGAGCTATTTTCTTGGCAAATCCAGAATGATATCTCTCTATTTTTTTATACAGATGGATATCAGTCTGGTCACCACGTCCTCTGTTGCATTTTGAATCCAACCAAACGTGATCGTGCAATCAGATTTGGGTTTTTTGAGAGATGCATGTGAAACGCTCATTGTTCATCTATCGTTTACAAACAAAATAAAATTTCTCCCACCTCAGATTAACAGAATTTAGTTTTAGTTTTTAAGTTCCTTGTGATATTTTTTTGTCCTTTCTTTTTTCCTCGTAAGCAGCCATATTTGTTTTGAAACAGCAGACCATCCGTGTCCTGATTGGCCTAAATTTATGTTATAATCTAAGGAAAAAAATCAGTTCAAACTTTGGTATTAACCTTACTAAAGGTTGGCTATGCAAGTTTTCTGGTTGGGGGTATATGCCACCTGCTTTTCTCATGTCAGGAATGTACCACAGTATGGTTTGAGCTATTTTCTTGGCAAATCCAGAATGATATCTCTCTATTTTTTTATACAGATGGATATCAGTCTGGTCACCACGTCCTCTGTTGCATTTTGAATCCAACCAAACGTGATCGTGCAATCAGATTTGGGTTTTTTGAGAGATGCATGTGAAACGCTCATTGTTCATCTATCGTTTACAAACAAAATAAAATTTCTCCCACCTCAGATTAACAGAATTTAGTTTTAGTTTTTAAGTTCCTTGTGATATTTTTTTGTCCTTTCTTTTTTCCTCGTAAGCAGCCATATTTGTTTTGAAACAGCAGACCATCCGTGTCCCTGATTGGCTAATCCACCTGTCAATCACACCCATCTGAATTTGGGAAGATTCATCTGTGACCAGTCTCACATGTTCGTAAAGTATTGAAGAAGTGCATATTCTTGATCCCAGTCTAATAAACTATAATCTATCTTTTATCTATCATTTACTCAATTATAGGCATTTTTTATTATCACATTACCGTAATACTTTTTGTTGGTGCCATCTGCTTGTCTCATACCATTTTAGGGAAAAACAATAACTTTCAGTCATCTAATAATAAATATAGTGACATAACTTTATGTTAACAAATAGATGAACAAATCTGATTCGGTTATTTAATGTTTACCTTTTTGTAAATTATTCATACATATATTTTAGATTCATACCAATCTGAAGTTGTGTTTTATAAATGGAAAAATGGAAATGGACCAGAGTTTGTGGAATGCCCTCCAGCTGCAACACAGCAACACACTTCGCTGTCAACACTGCTCTGGATTAAGACTTTCACACCAAAACAAATGGTGGTGAAAAAAAAAATAAGATCCAAGTAATAAATGTGTTTTACTTTGTGTTACTTATATGGAAAAAATACTGTGATTAGTGTAATTGATGCAAATTTTGAGACATCCAGGAGTAAAATATATCAAAAAGTAAAACTAAAACTGCTGGACTTAGAAGTTTCCAGCTCTCTCACACCTGGAACAGAGCCGTACGAAGGATGCCCCGTTTTTTGTTTTTTTTTTCTTTTGGTGAAGTCACTAAAACACCACCACCCACCATCTAGTGGAGGTCACCATCACCAACACAAGTCCTGATGACGCTACCTGGTTGGTAGCAAAACATCAGCTTCTAAAACTAAACAAGTCCAGCTGCTTTAGTTTTACTTTTTGATATATGTAATTAGTGTAGTGTCCTCATTCAGTTAATGCGGGTGGCTCAGTTTGAAGACTTTACGTGCCACTTAAAAGGATGGTAGTTCGACCCACAATGCTGCTGCTGTGTCCTTGGGCAAAACACCTTCTCTGTATGAATGTTTAGTGATAAGGATATATTTGGGTGTCGTGACGCTTCTGCAGGTTTGGCCCTGTTCTAGTTTTGGTTTAGTTCTCAATAAGATCCATTTTTAGTTCCAGATTTAGTCCTAGTTCAGTCCTAGTAATCGTTGCCCCCACCTTGTGACATCACTTGGTGGCAATCCAGAAATATTCACCTTCACCGGGCTAATTCTGATCATTTACGCAGACAACCATTGTCGCTGCTAATGCATGGACTCTTCCATGCACTAGTATATGGGATTCTTGTACCCACTGCTGTAATTTTTATAGCCTACCCTACACAATACAGATGTGTACATAGTTGTTTTAAGTCAGGCAACATGAAATACTAAAGTTAAGCCATTCAAAAGTAGTTTTAAGAAGACATATTCATTTGTTAATTTGTTGAAATATGACTGTGACATTTTTTAACCCTACGTGCATGGCCTCAAACATGCATGAAACAACTGAAATACAGTTAACTGAGCTGATAATGAGGGAACTCCATTGAATACGGTTAAAAGCTCATAAAAGTTGATTTTGCATATGTCCCCTTTTAACAGTGCATAGTTTTAAACCTTTAAACTTTCCTCACCCTTTTAAAATGCTACTTCACTTCTACTATAACCAGACAGTTCCCACCAAGGCCACCTCTCCAATATCCGCATAAAGCATACATTATGAATATGAATAGATTTATGAATAATACGGGTCAAAAGGGTAGCAATATCCGGCTAGGTCGTCAAACCGCCGCTAAAGTACCTCTCCATGTGTCAGTCTTTCACATCCAAACATGAGACAGTATAGAATAGGCTTGCACCATTGGGAATACGTCCTCCCCCATCTCTCAGTGTAATATCCACGCTGCCGTATAGGGCTCTTCCGTCGCGTGGGTGCAGCGGCTAAAGTGGTTCGCCTCCTTTGAAATAACTTCCCCGGAACGCTGTCAGACCGGCTTCATTACAATTCCACGAGTGAGTAGTAGCATCCACCAGGGGTCCGGAAAAATGAAAATAATAATCACGCGTTTCTTATGGAGAGTCTTGCGGCGTCGATAGGAGTCATTAGACGAGCTGAGAGCCAGGGCAAGACTGCGGACCGCGGGGAGGCTAACGCTAACACTAACAACAGTCATGATCATCAGGACTAGCGGCGGCTAACGTGCGGCGCGGCCCTCGGGAAAGGATGTCAGGAAGAGGCAAGACCCTGCGATATGTGTGTGTGCAGTGTGAGGGCGAGAGGCCACTAAGCACAGGTAAATGCAGGAGGAGTAGGTTTAAATGTTTAAAATAGAATGTTTTATATATTTGTTGTTTCTGTTGACTGCTTCATGGGATAATAAAGCTGCAAAAGAAAAGCCTGTAGTAGACATTGGAATTAAGTATTTTATGAATGCCGTTTTATAAAGTTGTCAAAAATGGGCATAACTTTTGTCAAGAAGGGTGAAGGTTGCAAGTTGTCAAGCCTTGATGAGTGATAAACCCCAAAATGAGAGCAATTATTAAAGCCCCAATATGTAACTTTTTAAGGCAAAAAGTAGACTTAAATAAATTTGTGTTTTTTTCATTTTGGTTGTTTTTATTGCATTAAAAAACATAGAAAAACATGCGTCCCTATCTGTGAGCAAGCTCGCATCTCCACAATCCTGACTCTTATTTGGCCTGGAAGAGGCCTCCTGCTTGTTTCCATGGAAATGTTCTTTTGGCTATAATCTTCCACAGTACGGCATACAACATATGCATCTCCATTGACAATGTTCCGAAGTATGGTCACGCACACACAATGTAAAAATAAGACGTGCTACCCTTAAGACATTTTAATTTTGGTTGTTGTATTTTGTTTCATTCATACCTGTTATTACCTTTTTTGAAGCCTTAGAATGCTGGGGTCCACAAAGATTGAGCTCTCAAAGTACGACTTTTTGAAGGATAAAAAGACAACTCCACAACCCCTAAAAAAACAACAGCACAAATTCCGGTTTAAACCAGACTGGACTGAATAATCTCTGTACATGGGAAATCAATTCTGTCAAATTAATAGCAAATGAGGAAGTGTAAAATGCCATAAGAAGTAACCACTTTTGTGTCATGTTTGAAAATTATGACATTCAAACAGCATGGTCTGTCAGGGTTTGAACATAAAGCCTCAAATCTTACCTTGCACTTTCAGGTTGGATTGACGTGAAGTTTTTTTTTTTTTTTTCTTTCAAACTTCATCTTGTCTGGATCTGAATGGTTTCGGTTCACAGTTCAGTTTGGGCCTATTGTGTTGTATGGTGTTCTGAGTTATTGCTGCGTAATAACATAATTGCTTTGACTGTTACAACCTGACATGACATATTTCCTTGCATTAATGCGTTTGTGTATTTTCTCTGACGAAATAAATGCATTCATTTCAGCACAAAAGAAAAATGAGCTTGGTCAATAGAGCAAAGGATCAAACGTTAATGGGAAAGTCTGCCATTTTGCTGCAAAATGATGCATCAGCCAAAACAAAACTGACATGGAATATTCCAATAAGCTGCTGGGTCACTACTGGTATCACTCTATAGTGTCTAATACCTTTGAATGAAAATTAAGTTTAATATTTTGCATCTTAAAATTTCCATAGGTTTATAATGGAGCTAATGCTAAAGTTGTGTGGTGTGGCAGCATAATCCTGATCTCTACTGACCTTATTTGGCCCCGCCCCCTTTTGCTTCTAAATGCTGCTAAACTGCATGTTTGTTGTGATGGCACTTCCAGTTAAGCAGGAATCCCATTCATTTGAATAGAGATTTTGAGAAAAAATTTGCCGCTAAATACGATATGAAGTAGTTTGATTTGTGTAAAATGTTGTACGTTCATGTGACCAACAAGTCAACACTGCACTGGTTCTCTGGGAGACTTTAAAATAGCTTTGTAGTCCTTATAGAACTTATTTTCTGTCAAGTTCGGCAGCCCCATGCAAAAAAAATACAACCCGAATGACGATGGCGGCGCCCACGGCAACTTCCGGAATATGGTGAATACGTCACAGCTATAATGAATCACACTTTTAATGTCTAGCCAGCTGCAAATCTTCGCGTCTGCAAGTCTTTGTTTCTTTATTGGAAACCATTACATATGATTATTGCTGTTCGCTCTATAATCTGATTGTCATGTTACTTAGAGACTTACAGCTGTTCAATGAAGCACCATTTTCACTTTTATAATATCTGACATCAGTGCTAACACAGTATCCCGCGCATCCCTGACAGTAATATTCTCACGTCATTGTGAATTTGCACAATTGTTCCCCACATTTCCGAGTCTGGAGTTGCGAATCCCGGCACACACCCCCCTCGTTCCCCTCATCCGGCTTGACTCACCGCATCACTCCATATATTCATGAATTTCCTGTTTATCATGAAAAGTTATGCATGGAAATAGAGGGTGGGAAGACAGAGGAAACACAACAAAAACAAGGGTCGAAAACAAACACGGCGCATGTTGATGGCTCCTCTCTCCAGCGCGCGGCGGGTGCATGTGTCTGCGGTAGCTTTAGCGCTGTAGCTCTGGCAGCTCCCATACTCCCGGGGGGACGGAGGCAGCCAGACCCCGGGTTCAATCCAACTCTTTCTTTCGCGTTCTCCGCCTTTTATGCCTGTCTTTTCCCGCCGCCCACCTTCCCTGTATCCGCGGCAACACCGGGCCCCCCTCCTCCCACCCGCCCCGCTCCGTCTTCCCGGTGTCAAAGCCGGTTACAGGCAGAGGAGCTAGCCCTTTTAAATAATTCACAAGTTGATTAATAGACTCACAAGGGTATAATTAGGCAGGGGAGAGACAGT
>KN482881.1:4190-20240 GCA_000787095.1 Periophthalmodon schlosseri | reverse complement strand
GAGAGCCAGTTGCTAGTGTAACCAGTGCAGTGCTTAAGGGAATTACAGCGCGGGGTTATTGAGGAAATGGAGAGTAGCAGTAAAAAGAGCGCGATGTAACAGTGAAGCGCTGTAGGCTGGAGAGGAGGTGGGAGCGGCTCTGTTCTCTCTCCTGGAGCAGCAGCCCGGGCTCTGTTTGATGTGGAAATTGGCCAGTTTGAATGCGTCTCCTTTAATTTTTCACAACTTACAGCCCCCCCTAGGCGCGCGCGCTCTCTTATAGGATATAAATGAGTTTTCCGTGTCCTCTCACACCCTTCAATTCCTCTAGTCTTTTTTTTTTCCTTTTACATATTACCCAGGTTATTTTCGACATTTGATTTGCGCGCCGTATCCGTGCCCGATGTTTGTCAAACAGCCAGTCATCAGCATAAAACTTCACTTACGTTGCTCTAAGGCATCTTTTGTATGCCGACTCTGACCTCGGATCAGCGAGGACACATGGCAGGATCTGTTTCCATGGAAACCAGAGCTCACACACACCATGGAACCGCTTCATGTTGAACAACGCTCTTCAAAACACCAAACAAACATAACAATAGAACAACACATGCGTTCTGACTGGAGTGCTCTCCGTCTGCGCCGCCTCCGCTGTTAAAATCAAATGAAAGGAGGCGCTGGGAAGGCGGCTCGACAGGTAGAGCGCGCGCCTCTACGTGCAGCTTCTGAGGAGTGTTCTGTGCCGAGTCGTAGCCGTCAGCTCGAGTGCGCTGTTCAGAAGTGGGTAGAGTAGCCAAAAACTACTTGAGTAAGCGTAACGTTACTGAGAATATTAGTACAAAGTAGTGGTCCAAGAAATTACTCGAGTATTTGGGAAAACTGCTACTACAGAGTAACTGTCGGGACGTACCATCATGATTTTAAAGTGAATGTAATGTGAAGGGCAAACATTACATAATGCACAAAATCTGGTATTTTCAAAGTGTAGACACAAAAATGGGACAAACTAAATCATATCTGAAGGAGCGGAGCAAGAAACACAAATGTTCAAATCATTTCATATTGTCGATGTAAAGCTTTTGTCAGTAAGCAAAACTTTTACTGTTACTTCAATAAAAATATTACTCAAGTTGTAGTGGTCCATGAAATGACTCGAGTAAAAAAGTATTTGGGAAAACTACTACTCAAGTAAGAGTAACTGTTGGGACGTAACATCTGAATTATGATTTTAAAGTGAATGTAATGTGAAGGACAAACATTACATAATGCACAAAATCTGGTATTTTCAAAGTGTAGACACAAATTTGGAACAAACTAAATCATATCTGAAGGAGCGGAGTAAGAAACACAAATGTTCAAATCATTTCATATTGTCGACTTATAGCTTTTGTCAGTAACCAAAACTTTTACTCAAGAGTATTGTTACTTAAATAAAAATATTACTCAAGTAGGAGAAAAGTGTACTAATAGAAAAGTACAATTTGTTTAAAAACGTTACTCAAGTAAATGTAACTGAGTAAATGTAACTGAGTACTACCCACCTCTGGCGCTGTTATTTGGGTTGTGTTTCTGTGCGTGGAGCGGCCATATTGGATCAGACATGTCCGAGGCCGGCGTGATGAGAGCGTGTCGGCGCGTCAGCTCTAATTCGGCTCCTCTGTTCTCGCTTCTGTCGCCCGCAGATGTTGCTCCAGTGTCAAACCTCTCACTAAAGTCCAGAGTAGAGTGCGCTTGTGTTTGTCAGGAGTGATCAGGCTCTGGGAGAAAGAAGCAAACAGAGGAGAAGGAGCACTGTCACAGCTGACTCCACTGCTTTACATGGGCTGTGTGAAGAGGTAATGTCGAATGTTAGACCCAGAAATCAACCGTTTTTTCTGAATAGTGTTATGTCTGTGTTGTTGGAGTCGTAGAGGCAGGCCTGAGCGGGAGCTGAATCTGATCTTCCGCCAAAATTGTCAACACGAAAGTTCACTTCAAGTTATTGAAGTTTTCCTTGTCAAATTATTATTTGAGATGTTGATCAGAACTTTTTTACTTCAAAACTTAAATATTGCCCAAATAGAAAGTTTACATTCTCCAACTTTTTGATGCAATTATGTGTACGCCTGTCAAGATAACACATTTTGAAGTTCAATATATTGCTGAAGCAAATATAGACGATAAACCATAATATTGAAACTAATTTATGCCACTGACACAACAACCCAAGAGCAGATTTAAACCACAAAAACGATTTTGACTGAGCCATAGAAGTTATTAATTCGACATTTTTTAATCTTATCATCTAGCCAAAAAATAACCAAACATTTCCCAGTACTGCAAAGAAAAAGTACACATGATAAATACTGACGCCCAAAAAATATTGTTCCAGCTTTCATATATGGAACAATAAGTCGATATAGTAATTATCGTGACAGGCCTAATCGTGCGCTGCCAACTGTAAAGTGGACTTTTTTCTTTTCTTTTAAACATCTTCAAATAACCAAAGCGCATTTGATCTGGACAAGGGGAAACATTTCTAGGATTGAAATCTAAATAATGTGTTAGGACAGTTTTTGTCTTAGTTAAAAGTCCAATATTTCAGTAATGAAGAAAAACAGATAAGTGCCATTTTAAAGTGATTGGAGGTTTGTAGTCTACTCTGTATAGTAATGTTATGAAAAGCCAAATGCATTTTACTGCAATCTAAATATTATTCCTTCCCTTTTTGATAAAATCCACTATACATTATTGACATTGATAATATGTGTAAAAGATGGTAACAAAAAGAAAAATACTTTTTGCCAGTTTTTCAAAATATCTGTTTTTGGTATTGAACTCTTAAACCTTTGACTAGAAAATGGTGTCTGTAGGTGCTGCCTAAATTCACACTGTGCAACTTCTCAAGTGGTGGCTCCAACTCCACCTGCTCGTCCCCGTTAAAAAGTTATTGCTTTGCCTGGAAAGTTCCACAGTATAGCACAGCGAGATCAGATTTAGACACTATGTCAGTATTTTGATGTCAGATTAATACATTTCGTGAAAATGACACTTTAAAGTTAGTTGTTGGTGGGAAACTGTTTAAGTAAATAAAACTCACAAATTTAAAATAAAAAAAACAATCAAATCTGAACAATTAACTATTTCATTTCACCTCCTCCGCTCCACTAATCACTTCCAATATCCTCCCCACCACTACACCACCAGGAGGCGCTGTCCTGACCCCACCCACCACTGATTTCTTCATCTGAGCGTGGATTAAAGCCTGTACAGCTGATGAAGGGGGTGTCAGAGGGGCTTCGACAGGCACACTAGCTTTGGCGCGGGTGTACGTTTGTTTCGCGCATGCCACCGTTTGAAGTACCTGACAGACGAGAGCCCGTGTACATCCCTTCATCTCGGCTTCCCCCACGCAACCAGCGCGCGCCCTGCCTCAATCGCGAGCGCTCCCCTGTTTGCCTTACCCTCCTAATGACACAAACCATTCGATGATAGCATTTCATCTGGCGCGCGCTGGTTCGCACTTCAAACGCACCCCTCCCTCTCTCTCTTCTTGGTGACTTGATGGGACGGGGGGCTGTTTGATTGCGTTGATTGTTTTTCGAAAAGCAAATACAAAAGAATGCGTATGATATCGGTGGGATCAGATCAATAGTAGGGAGGGGTGGTGCGTTTAAGTGGCGTCAGTGGTTTCCGGCGCTTTTACGGTGACCTCCCAACCCGACGCGCCGCAGTTATAGAGTCTTTGTTTCGCTACATGATGAGCAGACAGGCGCGTAATGAATGTAGGATGTGCGACAAAAGGCCTTATTATCCACATAAATGGTGAGGGGAGCGAAGAGGCTGACATGAACAGAACACGCTGTCATTGGAATGGTAGGAAGAGTTTGTGCAGTAGAGTTTGAGATGTCGGCACAAATTCAAAATAAATGAAATAATATAAGGTTGTGCCAAAAGTGGTTGGTGAGGGTGTCAGGAGTGTACCATATGCATCATAGCTTACTAGTATTTATTAAGCCTGTCACGGCAACTACTATATCGACTTATCTTTCAATATATAAAAACTGAAACTATCGTGAGTACTTTTTCTTTGCAAAAGTAGGGAATTTTTTTTTGTTGTTGTTGTTGTTGTAATGTGATCAGATTTGAGCTGTACAGAGTTGAATAAGTCCTTTTTTTGGCTTATTATTAGTACATTCTGCTATTTATTTGTTGCAACTCATGTCTTTTAATGAAACAGTCTATTTAAAATTGGTTTATTGGGATTATCTTGCATTATATAAATTTTAATTCATGTCTTTTAATGAAACAGTCTATTTAAAATTGGTTTATTGGGATTATCTTGCATTAACCCCAAATTTTAATTAGTGGTTTAAAGTAGTTTCAATATTATCGTATATCGCGATATTTCTCTGTCGCGATATATTGTGATTCAAAATTTCTTATCGTGGCAGGTCTAGTATTTATCTTTAAACGATCAACTAAATGTTTTGCAGTAAGGTACCAACATGAAATGCTCAAATGCTCAAACTTTTGAGTGCCATATTTAACATCTGTAATATAAATGCATTTGTGGGAGAGTTGTTGCGCATAGTTTTAGACGGGGGTAGATTCAGTCATGTGCACTGTTACCCTACACATTTTTAACTACAGAATTACTTTATATGGCAAAATTGTCCTTCATTGGTCCTATGCAGATTACTTAAGTGAATAAAGATTGTCCTACATCATTTGAATCATTTCAGTTGCTGCTGTGGACATGTCCCCACTGGGCACCACCTCGGGGCAGGAGCAGGTCAGGCTGGAGGGGCTGAGGCTTCATCTGACCTTGGTCTGGGAGGTAGAAATCTAATCAAATACATGAAGCTCCTCTATGTTTTGAAAGTCCATGAACAAGCTTGTTCTGATCATTTCATTGCTTAAAAATTACACAAAATTGACTCTTGTTTCAAGCCGTTATAATACTTTTACCTTATCAAATATATACGCGGAGTTGTGTTTTGTTTCATTCACACATATTTGCGTAATCCTTTATTATTAGTTTGACTACATCTCCAAAGCTAAAAATGGTTTGTTCCACCTTGTGATGTCATGCAGTGGTAGTTTTCAAGTTAACTGCTACCTTTTACCTTTGTTCAGTACAGATTGGCAATTCCAGGGCTGAAATCATCCAAATGATTCTAGTGAAGATGTATGGAGTTTAAAACACAATGCTGCATTACCACATGACATCACATGCCTGTGGGAAAGGAGAGGAGAGAAGAGAAGCAGAGTGGAGGGAATGGAGCAGGAGAGGAGAGGTAGAGGAGTGCAGATGGAGAGGAGAGGGAGAGGAGCAGGAGAGAGAGGAAAGGGAGAGGAACAGGAGAGAGAGAGGAGAGGGAGAGAAGCAGGAGAGAGTGGAGAGAGTGGAGAGGGAGAGTAAAGGGAGAGGGAGAGGAATGGAGAGGAGCTCGAAAGGAGAGGGAGAGGAGTGGGAGAGAGAGAGAGGAGAAAGAGAAGAGAGGGAAAGGAGAAGGAGAGCAAGAAAAGGAGCAGGAGAGGGAAATGAGAAGGAGAGAGTGGGGAGTGGAGAGGGAGAGGCGGACAGAGGAGCGGAGAGGATACAGAGAGGGCGCGTGGGTTAATGACTCCATTACTGTGCGTCTCAATGTGGAGCTGTTTAAACAGGCCCTTGTCAGAAGGGATCAGGCCTTATTACGGCACCACGGTACAACCACACCACCCTCCTACCACCCCACCACTAAACCCACTATCAGACCCACCACCAAACCCACCACCAGCCTGGATATGAGAGGGTTACCCCCATACTACCCTTCAACCACCCAGCCCAACCACCAGCCCCACCACCAGAATAGTAAAAAAAGGAGTTAACCATTAATCATGAAAGATTTTGATCAAGGCAACACAAAAACAAAGGATTACAGACCTGTTGGATGTATGATTTTAGTAGTAGTAGTAGTAGTAGTCGAAGTACCTGGAAGTAGGGCTGCAATTATTATCAGAATTTTACTTTAACACCAATTAAAGCCACAGTATGTAACACAGTATGTATTTAGCCAAAAAATAAAATAAAAATAAAATCATGTTATTTTTATTTTGGTTGTGTTTATTGCACTGAAAAATGTATAATACCAATCGTCCTTACTCAGGGGGTTTCCACTAACCTGACTCTTGTTTGGCCTGGAGGAGGCCCTCCTCCTGCTCATTTCCATGGAAATGTTGCTCTTTTGGCTGTATGGCATAAACTAGCTTCATGGAGAATGTTCTAAAGTATGGTTGTGACTTTTTATTTCCATAGAATCATGCAAGTGATGTGCCACATCCAGGAAGTTACATATTGTATCTTTAAGATAAACACACAAAATAGTTTTTCATGAAAAACACAAACTTCAACATGTTTTTCACTGGGTGTAATTACTGTTTTGTCTGAGAATTAAAACCTCTGTCTTAGAATGACAAAAGAAACCACTTGGCCCTAAACCATTGTTTAGGTCAATGGGGATTCTTAAATTTCATTCAAAAATCCACAAGTATTTGGAGTGCCTATAGTATGAGCAGGCCTGTTCTCTTCCCTTACCTAACCTCCTCTCTAATGGAAACACCACATATGTACATTTAATTTAGAAGATTGAGTTGCAATTATCTCTCAAAATGGCCGGAGCGTAGCCAGATTAGCATCTCTCCCTCTCTCGTGTTACCTTACCCCCCTCTCCTCCTCTTCCCTCCCAGCCCCGGTGCTTGGTCCCCGGTGTGGGCTGCTCCTCTCCTCTCTGCCGGAGGTGTCTGATAGCACACACAGATAATCACCACAGACAGCTCTCCTCAATCAGCCCCATGTTTGTCCTCCCGAGCGCCGCGTGATGGCTCGGTTTACCAGGTCTATAGGCCATGAAATACTCCAGTTAACAGTGACGGGTGGTACCTGCCGGAGGGACGTGTCCTTATGAGATCAGGACCCTAGCGTGCGTGCGTGTCCTGTGTCGCATATGTAGTTCATGTAAATCACTGGAGCTTCTGTAACGGAGAGTGTGTGAGGCGAATAGTCTGCGCGCTGTGGCTGCGTGCCTCTTGAGAGCTGGAAACGGTCGGCTTGGTTAGCCATTTTTACGCTCCTCAGTGTTTTTAAAGTCCATAAACTTTTATCAGAATTTTACAAATTTCAGTGCTGAATTTACCTACTCTACAAAACAGCATAGACTCATTAAGATGCAAGTAGCCACTGTTTTAAGTCTAGGCCTGCAAAGATGAATCACAATAATCATGATTTGTTGACTATTAACATAATTGTTATCACGTTTTGATCATTATTGCTATCTGGACTATACAGACTATAAAACACATGCCAAAAAATGTTTATTACAAAAACAGCAATAATAAATAAATTTTAAAAAATCTTTTCAGACGCAGGGGAGAACTTAGAATTTACTTGTTTCGGTTTTAGCCGCTTTTATGACGAAACCATAACTATAATGAGACATCAAATAATATTATTAAGTGAATCATGTACTTAAGCTGCATCCAACTATCCAACAAATTCTAATACATTCAGTACCTTCTTAACAATGGCATGTGGCTCAATATTAAAATATCAATATCAATATGAACTGAGGTTTCAAAAAAATGTAATTTCATGCATAAATATCTATACTTAAATTGTCTCTAAAAATGCAGTTTTTAATCAAATTTAAATCAATTTATGAAATACTTTTTATATTATTATTTTATACATATACTTATTTTTAAAATCGGTTCAAACTGGGGTAGAGCGAAGATAATGTTATTTCTCTATTAGATGAGATAAAGTTATTTATAGTGGAGGAGTTTCATTCATTCATTTTTTTAAATTATTATTTTTTTTTATTTTATTTATTTACTTAATGCAAGACAAACAAACATAGAGACCAGTCATATACAGTAGTGACAAGTGGGATAAGACATCAAACATAGAGACCAGTCATATACAGTAGTGACAAGTGGTGATAAGACATACCAAGACATACAGGACATACCAAGATATACCAAAACATACCAAGACATGACATGGTTTGTATATATAACAGCTATTTACAATTGTATGTGACAAGTCTGTGTTGTGTGTGTGTGTGATATTTCCGTGATTTTGGACGGGGATAAAGGAGCTTCATTCATTTTAATACAAAACTTGGTATCGCATATCATGATACTTGCCATGTTTTACTCGGTATCGGATTGTAAAAAAAACGTAAAATTTTACTGTAGAGCTACTTGGTCCTAAGTTTCAAATCTTTTCCCTTAGGAATCAATGTCCAGCCATGATCTGTGCATCCACCTCACATGTGTAACATAAACTATACAATAATCCGCTCAAAGCAAAGTCAGCTCATTCCTAAACTTTTATTTACCAAAAGCACAATTGCTGACTTTAAATCCACTTGCCAATAAATCTGGAAAAACAACTGTGCGTGTGTAACCTGCGAAGGACAAAACCAAAGACATCGATATTGTTCTTTGTGGAAGGACGGAGAGCTCACCGACGGATTTCACCAAAGTTGCCAATGGATCAAATCGCAACAAAAAAGTGAATGCACCCCAATTAGAGGAGTCAGCTGTGTACAGGGGAACTAATCCATCAGCTTTACCCCACGCGTTTGCAACGGCTTGGCTACTGGCCCGCTCAAGTGCTCACCCCAAGTTTTCTTCCACTGCTCTTTTTGTCTTTAGCGCAATCACCTGGAACATAAAAATAGACCTACCACCTCTCTCTTGCTATACCACTCACCCACAAACCCAAAACTCTCCTGGGGGGGCTCCGGCAAAACGCAGTCGATAAAAATCCTATTACGTATGAGTCGAAACGCGATTTGCGGCACGGCCTTCCGGTTTTAGCTTCGGAAAGAGGCTTCTATTATATAATTGAGGACACGGGAATCAATAGCACCAGCTGGTTGTGGCATTCATATCGGCACCGCGCCCCGTTCGATCTGCGGATAACCCACCGTGCGCTTCCCCGGTCTAATCACACACAAAACGGATCGATGCGACGACTTAGCCAGTGGCGTTCTCCGATGGCATACATTAGTGCGGAGAAAAACTAGCACCTGAGATCCTTGACAATTTGAAAGATGGAAAAAAACGAGGGATTAGTTTAAACATAGCCTGAGGTAAGGGCAAGATTCTCCGCTCCGGTAGCTTCTGCAAAGCGGAGGTGGGCGGCCGGGACAACACGATATTTATCCCATTGATTTTTCCAAAGTTGAAACAAGGAGATTTAGGGGGGGCTTGACTTCTTAAAATTCCCAAGATGCCGCTGCTGAACGCTTGGATGGACGGACGCGCGGAAGAGGACAGCGATTGAGAGGGCTAAGGGTCGGGTTTAGAGCGGGGGCCGGGATGATGGGCCCCAAAGAGTGCCAGAGGAATCATTACGGGAGAATGTGAGTTAGCCAGGCAGCGGAGGTGTGGTTGCTGAGGACCACAGACGAGGAGAGGGAGAGGAAGACGAGAGGGAAGGAGGAGGAAGAATCAACAATAAAGTCACGTCAGGATACAGGACACGGCATGGAATCGACAGGAAGTTTAGAGTGGAGAAAGCAGCAATGTGAAAGTTAGCTGTTAGCGATGGAGAGGCAAATGTTTAGTCAAGACGTATGACTCAGGACTAGCTTGACAGGTCTAAGGGTTATTAGGGGCTTGTTGTTGGCAGGTACAGTTGAAAATTGAGGTAAAAATATATTTCTCTTTTTTCCACATATAATTAGTCAATTGTTTCCATCTAGGGATGGGTAATATGTCAGTGCTTCAAGGTCTGCTCCAAGCTGCTGAATGTATATCATCAGTCTACTGTGTCCAGCGTCCTCTTCTATGTTGGTGTGTGTTGGGGGCAGCGCAAGAAAAGGGGACATTCAGAGGCTTGATCAGCTTATAAGGAAAGGAGAGGACTCTGGTGAGGATAAACGCTATCCTGTCCCACCTGAGGACTAGACTCGCTCATTGACCTGCTCCACGGACAGACTGAGGAACTCTTTTGTGCCATGTGCCATCAGGCTGTACAGTTTTACCAAAGGGAGGGGAAGGAGAAGGGAGAGGGGGCTGTCTTGAACAATGGTTTGGTCAATGCCTCTAACTCCTTAGCACTTTATTTATTGATTTATGGATTATGCATTGACAGGTAGTTTTTACTCTTTTTAATCTTTTTAATGTCTCTTAACTCTGATTCTTTTTTATGTATGTGATGTGTGAATGTCAGCAACAGACTGAACTGCAATTTTCCTAGGGATTAAAAGTATTTATCTATCTGCTCAGCACAGTGGCTGAGTGGCTAGCACTCACACCTCACCTGGGCCTTTCTGTGCAGTTTGCATGTTTCTCCCCGTGTCTTTGTGGGTTTCCTAGAGGCCCTCTGTTTTCCCCATCAACTCAAACATGCACCATAGGTCAAATCCTCCAGCTAAGGTAGTCCTACCAAGACCAGCTTAAGATCTGGTTTGAGATGGGTCCCCGAGCGCTGTACGGCACTCACTGCTCCTGACAGGTTGTAAAGTATAGGTTGTGGCCATACCTGCTTGTCAATGCCTGATCCTGTCTGATCTCAGAACCTAAGCAAGGCCGGGGCTGGTTAGTACTTGAATGGAAGACAGCTGGGAGTACTGGGTGCAGCGGCTCTAGTGCAAGTTGTTGTTGTGTCATTAATCAAGACACTTCACCCACATTGCCCTAATATGAAAGTGGTGTTGGTCGGAGGGGCTGATGGCGCAGATTGGAAACCTTGCTTACGTGAGTCTGCCCCAGGCTAGCTGTGGCTACAGTCGAAACTTGCCACCACAGATTGTGCATTACTATCATTAAGGTTTAGATTCAAATGAAATATTTGCTGAATTTGTCTCAACTGTTATTTAATGTTTTTTCATCTACTGAAAGCCAGAAACCTTACCATGAGACAACCATAGCCCCAGTGGTACTGGTTGAAGGATGGGTCAAATACAGAGAATTAATTTCAATCACCTAATATCAGTGCTGTCTGGGGACCTGTGCATCAACTTCACAGACATGGATTTCAGCCATGTTATATAAAGTTGTATTGATTGACTTGTTGACTTTAATACAAGTTTACTTTTAATCTATAGGACTTACCATAGAAATACTGATATGGGCAAATATATTTTTCCCTTATCTTTTGACCTTTCAAATAATATAAAATTTTAAGAATATGTATTGTTACTACAATCTGTATGGTCACCAATGCTGTGTGCGCTCAATAAAAACACCACTCATTATTAGTTGTCTTGCATAAGTAGATAGTGCTGTCTTAAATTAAGTGCTGTCTTAGATAAAGTGCTGTTTTAGATTAAGCGCTGTCTTAGATTAAGCGCTGTCTTAATTGTTGTCAAAGGTCTGTATTCCTTAGTGTGCCTCTAGCTGTAGTGTTGAACAGTCTTCTCTCAGCGTGACTCCCACATCTTAATGACTTGATGGTGATTACACAGACTCAGCTGGTGTGGGCCTGTAGCGCTGGGCTCCACACTGCAGCTGCTCCTTCTGGACATCCTGGGTCAAACGTCTCAGGACCCTCGCTCTTGTTCCACTCACACATTAGGTATTCAGCTCATATGTCTGCTCTGATTGTTCTTCGGAAAGCCCCAATTATGACATTTCATGACATTACTGTGTTGTTGCCAGATTAGTACATATTTATTAACTTTTTTACCTTTGGTCATTTTCTTTTATTGAGTCGAGGCTGCACCGTGATTTCACATGTTATTATACCAGATGCCCTTACTGTCATTACTAGCCACATATACAATAATTGCACTGTAAGAGAAAGAGAGATTTGAACTGGCAACCCTCTGGTTTAGAGCTGCACAGTATGGTTAAACGTGTGAGTATTTAATATCGCAATAATAGTAATAGCGTATAATATAATAGTATATGATTAGGTCAGTAAAATATTAATTAATAAAATATTAAAAAGTAAATTATTTAAATTACTAGTCAGACTAAGTCACAATAAAAACTATAAAAAGCTACACCTAAACCAAAACAGCAAGGCAAAATTTTGAACTAAAAAGGACATCTTTTGACATCGTTTTACTTAATAATATATATATATTTTTTAAAATTGTCAAATAGAAAGCCATACCATTATTTGTTATATTTAAGTTCTTGTGATATAGAGACTGCTTTAACATGTAAAATGCATATAAAATGCATTGTGCAGTCTCTGGTTGGGGCATGGACACTTAACCCACTGCACTATTGATTGTTTAATTATTAGTTTGAAACCTCTAATCTGTTACATTGAAGGATACACAGACCAAACTGTATTACACAAATTTAACCAAAGACCAAAGTTGCAAAAGGAATATTCCATCTTTAACTGATATATAACAATCCTTCCTGGACGTCTCGGGTCAAGCATGTACTCACGCCCCTCATACGCCCCTCACTTACAGATGAGGTACTCTTCTCATATACACAGGGAGGGACTACGCTCTAATTGTTCTTTGGAGTGCCCCAATTATGCCATTAACGGCCCCGTGGTGATGAGGCTAACGCGCTATAAGGCTCGTTTGCATAGCATTAGCTTAATTGAGCCCGGGGCCTGGCGGATTGGGTTACTGACGGATGGTGGCGATGGTCCGGCGGCAACCATTTACCCAACAGCTATATTAATTAACAGCTATCTCCTTACATGGGTTTTAACAGGGATGAATTAGTGAAGAAGTGACGCGCTCCTGCCAGCAGGGAGGTGTGTGCGTGCCCGTGCGGAGGGGCCCGACGCGGATCCGGTAACCCATTTCCTAAAGGAGGAAACCGAGCCACCGCTACAACCAGGCCTTAAATAAATCACCACACAAAGGCCGTACTAATGCTTTTAATGGAGAATTCATTAGCGCGTAGTCTGGGGAGAGGACCTGTAATTGCTCCACTGGTCAAATGGTCACTCAGGTATATTTGAGGGAGATTATAACCAGAGGTGGAACACTAGAAATGGTCTATCGTAAAAGAAAATTGAGTTCTGTAGCTGGACTAAAGTGTTTAAGAGTGAATACATTTTGTTACTCATCTAAGTAGCTTCTTCAGTTTTGCCAGGGTTCTGTAAGTCGCTGCCTTATTATCTGTCAGAAGGGAGGAGTCGTATTTTGTGAGGTCGTTCAAGCCCCTAATGGGTGCCCAACTAGAAGGTTGGGAATGCGGGGTTTGATGAGGCTAGAGTCTGGTGCGAGGCCAGTGGAATCGATATTGTGTGGAGGAAATATGCGTAGCAGTGGGGCAGCATACAAAAATTACCTTTAAATCAACTGCTATTTCATGAGGGGTAAATAGACAGTTGATCAATGTACTGTAGCGGCTTTAAGAACTTTTACTACAGCCCTGCACCTTTTGTGTTATTACTATTTTACATGTTTCCATTGTAAAGTATAGGTTGTGGCCATACCTGCTTGTCAATGCTCGATCCAGTCCGAGCTCAGAAGCTAAGCGAGGCCGGGGCTGGTTAGTACATGGATGGAAGACCACTGGGAGTACTGGGTGCAGTGGCTCTAGTGCAAATTGTTGTTGTGTTGTCAATCAAGACACTTCACCCACATTGCCCTAGTATGAAAGTGGTGTTCGGAGTGGTTGGAGGGGCTGATGGCGCAGATTGGCAGCCTCGCTTATGTCAGTCTGCCTCAGGGTAGCTGCGGCTAGAGTAGTAACTTGCCACCACAGATTGTGCAGTGAATGAATAATTCCTTGTAAAGAGTTTTGGAAGTCTTGAAAGGCGTTCTATAAATCCAATGCATTATTATAATTAAGGTTTAGATTCAAATGAAATATTTGCTGAATTTGTCTCAACCATTATTTAATTTAATGTTTTTTCATCTACTGGAAGTGTTCTTTTTTTATACCAATTCTTCTATTTTAACAGCCTGTCAGGAGCAGTGGGTGGCTGCAGCACAGGACCTTATAGATCTATGGAGCATCTAGCTGGAGTATTAGGTATAACCCACCTATATTCGGAAAACACGCATACTCCACACAGTATTTAGTATGGGGATTTAACCAGAAACCTGACCATGAATCAAACACTTTATGTGCTGTTCATATGTGATCCCTCAGTGCTGCCTACTCCCCCTGACTGTCTTATTGGGTTAAATTGTCCTATTTCCACCAATGGCCCTGGTCTGTGTGTTGTAATTGCAGGGCTTACACCGTGTGTCATCAGGAGGAGTCTAAGGAGCAGAGGGAGAGCCAGGTAGTGCTTTTGTTATGTAAAGATGTGCAACGCGATCCACGCCGATAAAAGAGCGGCGAAAAACAAGCCGTTCCGATAAGCTTGGCCTCATCAGATAATTAAGGATGCGTTGCTCCAGTTTCCCTCCTTAGCATAAGTGTGTGATCGCCTTTCCGAAAGCTCATCAGGCAGAGTCCCGCCCGAGACACGTCCTGGAGGAGCTGTTTATGGTCCGCAGGAGGTCCAGGATCAAGAGGAGAGCCAGGCACAGGAGGAGGGCCAAGAAAAAGAGGAAGAAATACCAAGAAAGAGTTTATAAAGCAAGTCCTAACTAATCGCACATACACACAATATTGTTTAGGTTAAAGACTGTACATTATTTCTATGTTTAGGTTGGTTACCTACACACAGAGGTGGGGAGAGTAGCTAAGAGTACGCAGGTAAGTACTTCAAAATACTAGTACCTGAGTATAAGTACAAATAATGGTCCAAGAAATTACTCAAGAGTAAAAAAATATACTTCTCAGGTTCATTACAGAGACAAGGTTATTCAGGTAGTAAAGTAAAGTCTGTCTTACCTCAGTACAGATACATTGTAAAATCAGCTCTTGAGGTCAAAATGAGGCTGCTGTGTGGTGTCTGTATCTAATTATTAAGTGTTTTTAGCATGCTAGTTGTTGTTAGCATTGGGGTGACGGCAAAACTCCACTCCACCTGGCCTCTGAAAGTTGTGAACAGCGCTAATGATCGCAGTGAATAATTAGGAGGCTCAGAATGTGTTAGGAAAGGGAAGAATACGTTTAAACTGCCTCAAACTTAAAAAATGAACTAGTTTTGTTTTTCACGTTTTTAAAGACAATAAAAAGGTAGGTACAGTGCCTTTAATTCTTTTTTGTTAATGTTCGTGACCATCAGAAAAATGTCAGTCCCAATTCTATGTCTATGCAAGTTGTTAAAATGACATTACCATGGGCCTACAATGTTTATGAAAAATATGTTACAGAATGGGCTGACAAAAAGGTAATGGCCAATACTTACCTACACTAATGTAGATTCTGTCACATATAAAATACACATTACAGTACATTTCAAGTAAACAATATTTTGCATACTGGTAGTCAATGGCATTGCATGTCACCTTGATGAGATATAGGATAATAAATTTTTTCTAAATAAGTTTTGTACTTTATGCAATGATCTAAAACGCCCGTTGACTGGGCTGAAAATTTTATAATAAAATAAAAAAGGACAGAGAGGACACAGAGGAGGGACACTTTTGTCCTGAGGGCTGTCCCTCCCCTTAAACTGCCCTGGCACAGGATCTGATGACTCTGCCTGTTTGAGCTGCACTGAAACTTTTGTTTGAGCTTTCTATTATTATTGTATTGTACTGGTCATTGTGCTTGATTTGAATAAAGTGATATTGATTGATTAAATGACAACCTTCCCTATTTAATCTCTCAGTTGACGCCGGTAATTAAATACTGTGGAATATTCCAGGCATTACGAGCATGCCCTCCATCAGAAAAAGTTACACAGTGCAGCTTTAAATGTAATATTGCTTGACCTGTGAACAAACTAAAACAGTTGTCTTGGTCAGATTGTTAGACTCAATATATAACCAGTGTCTTATAAATTAGGATTTTGTTTGTGCATGTCACATTTTGACCCGTGTGTAATTATAGCATCTACCCAACTACTTGAAACACTTACATTTGACCTACGAAGTGTTTCAAAGTGGTAAAACACCGTCTAACTTTTACAAAATGTTGTTGCAGTTGAAAATGCCGCTAACTGTCGCATTTCCACGTCTCCTCCGCTGCACCTGACAACCTGCTGATGCCTATAATCCCATTCTGATTACTTACTAATTGTTTGACACCTCTAGCACAACAGTT
>KN482878.1:20238-32604 GCA_000787095.1 Periophthalmodon schlosseri | reverse complement strand
TTCTCCCTACCACCCTCTGTTCCACATTAACCCACCGCGCTCACACATTTTCTGCTCGGGGGGAGGGTCAGGCCCCAGAGCCATAAGTCAGCCATGTTTTACCCAGAATGCCTCTCTGCTCTGACAGCTCGTCCCTGGGCCGTCAGTCGGGGTAAAGAAGCGCATCAGTCTCTCCAAAATGGCCGACGCTCCGCTCTACAGGGACTGAAACCAAAGCCAGGATGTATCTGACCCCACAGAGCGGGGGAGCGACCATAGCAACTGTGGGGCCAGAACACAGCAGGGGTCAGAAAAATCAGATCTCAACCAGGTCTAAATCAGGACTAAAACCAGGACTAAAACAGGTCTACATCAGGTCTAAAGACACTGAGCAGAGGAGCAGACCATAGACCACAGAGGGGTCAAAAAACGGCAACGGAAAACAACAGGGTACAAAGGGTGATAATCAGATCTCAACCAGGTCCAGACTAAACCAGGACAAAAACCAGGACTAAATCAGAGCTAAAATCAGGACTAAGTCAGGTCTAAAGCAAAATTAAACCAGGATTAAACCAGGGAATGCATAAAGTAATTGAGGAATAACTTTGGACCACTGCAAACTGTTGAAAATGAGCTGGTTCTGTTTTTAAGACAGTAAAAATCAGGCTATTAAACAATTTTAAAACATGGATTTGGAAAAGACATCGATGCACACAATTTACCACCATTAGCTCTAACTTCAAGCAAGAAGGTCCCGGGCTGTATACCCAGTTTGAGTCCTGCTTTGAACTTGGTTTAGAAGTAGTTGAGGCCTAGTTTGAGACCTGAGAGGTTTTCCTTGTAACACAAAACGTGCTGCAGACTTTGGCTCTGGTTCAAACACATTTCTCTCAAAGCAGAAAACAGGAATGTGGCTTTAACTGCACATGCACTCAGGACCATGAAGAACTAGGACTAAACCAGGACTAAACTAGACCTAAACCAGGACTCACTCTCCAAAACTATATCATTTACAACAGAAGAATACTGGTTCAACCCTGGATGAAGGTTTTGACAGACCTACCAAAACCAGGACTAAACAGGAGTTTTTGATTCATTTGCTATAAATGCTCCAGGATTAATGCTAATATCTGGGTTGTTGTCTTAGATCCAACCATGACCGGGCTGGGTTCAGGTCCAAGACAAAATGTTCCCTTATATATAAAGTGGTAAATAATCGACGTGAGGGGAGAAAACTTAAATAGAGTGTGGCTGATGTATGAGGGGAAAGAAGGAAAAACAAGAGGAGGAGAAGAGAGTGAGTGATGTCCAAAAGAGAGAAAGTGAAGAAGTGAGGGAGAAAGAATGTGGGCCTGCAGATGGGTAAAAGTGCTTCTGTACCAAAGACAACAGTGTGTGCAGGTACAGCGCAAAACACAGGAAACCCCACATACTCAGAGGCGTCGGACTGGGGGGTAAAGGGTACTGTTTACCCAGGGCCCAGTGCAGGGAGGGGGCCCTTCACAAAGTCTCTAATGCGCATTTTTCATTAGACAACGTGCAGTGCGGGCCCACCAAGATAATTTGTACCCAGGGCTCAGAATTTGGCGCTACACCCCTGCATGTACTCAACAAATAAAACTACACAAGTAAAAACTCAGGTTACTTAACGTAACTCTGGTTCTATGAGTGCGAGGGCTTGATTTTTACTTTACTCAGAAAAAAATGACATTAAACTTGTCAAGACTTTTGAGAAGCCCTGCACATTCTTTTTTTATTTAGACAGTATTATCCAGAGTGTGTAGAAATAAACTGTTCACAAAAGGGGGACTTTCTTGTGTAACATCGGTACCGACGTACTCATAGTCGACACTGATCGGATCTGTACAGTTGTAGCTCATCTCAAACAAGCTTAGTATTGTATAATTGACCTGCGTACGTACCTTTTAAATACTATCATAAAGCATAATGTCTTCTTGATGGGCCACCGACCCATCCAGAAACCCTGCATGTCCCTCAGCCTTACTCTTGGTCATTAAAACATTACAACACGTCTAATATTTGTCCCCGTGGAGTGTGTCCCCGTGGAGCGTGTCCCCGTGGAGCATGTCCCCGTCCTCCTAATCCGTCTTCATTCATCCGCCTCGTCCCGGGGCCTGTTTGTCCAAAGCTCCTCTGTATAAATGTGAGGTCTTACACAGCGGGTCCCTCCCAGCCAATCACAACGCTCGCAGGGGGTCAGCTGTCGGCCAATCATGTCGCAGCGTCAGAGGGCATGTTTAGGAATTAATCAGGACTAACGAGGACAGGGCAAGGACAGAAGAAACTCAACTTTTGATAGTTTTAGATTCAATTTTGTAAAACTGCCAAAATATTGTTTGTTTGTTTTTTGTTTTAAATGGCCTATTTTCTCATCTGTGTTAAGCTATGTTAATAATGTTTCCTCATCAAAAACATCTTGGGGTTGTGTTTTGTTTCATTCATACAAATCCTGCAAATTTAGGCTGTGTTCTTCTCTCAAACAGAAAACACTTCCACCTTGTGATGTCATCAAGTGGTAATACAGGAAATGCTCCACTTTTTTTTTTTTTAAACTCCATACACCAACACAAGAATCATTTGTATAATTTCAGCCCTGGAATTTCCAATCTCTACTAAACAAAAGGTAAAACTCAAAAACTACCGCTTCATGACATCACAAGGTGGAACAAAGCATTTTGAGATGTAGACTAATAAACCAGGTTTACTCAAACATATCTGAGTGAAACAAAATACAACACCAGGTATGTTTTTGATGAGGTAACAACATTCCAACATGACTTAAAGCTCACAAGAGTCCATTTTGCGTAATATAGGAGCTTTAATGTCATTTCTGGAATAATTCCAAAAGATAAACCAAATCTAAGTCCTATATTCAAATCAATATTCCATCTGGTAATTCCCTGTTCCTCTGCAGTGTAAATAAAAGAGGCAAGCAGACAGTAATGTGGCACTGAATTATGCACAAAAGTCTCTGCTACACCAGACTCTTTCTGTGGCAGCTCCAAAAAAATAAAAAAAATAAATAAAAAATAAAATCTAACTTTGTAAATTTGCCAAACTTGGGACAGAGTCACAACTCAGCACATTGGGATCCCGGGAGCAGTGTTCTCAGAGTGTCAGTGTACTGTTTGTGTGAGAATTGGCAGACTACATTTCCCACAATCCTCGGGGTGACACTGGATCAGCATTGTTCAAGGGCCTATACTATATTAGCTTGTGCACCATAGACTTTCATAGATTTTCATTCTGCACAACTCCAAGCAAATTGAGAAAAAAAAAAAAAGGAAATTATATTTTTTATTAAACCTTAAAGAGGAAAAGCAAAACAAATATATGGCAACATCTCCAGCATATTAAAGTAGCACTGAGCAACTTTTCGAATGTAGGGTCCACTACCTGCTATCTCCATGGTTATAAATAGAGATGTAATTATAACCAAAATATCGTGATACTGTACAGTCAAAAGTCTCACAATACTATCGTGGGGCATCACAATATATCAAACTACAAGCTACAAAGCTACAGATGTTTTGTTTGCAGTAACAGTTACCATGATCCTTTGCTCAAAGTCTCATCAAGGCATTTTTAAAGCTGATCTGTTATGCAAAATCAACTTTTTAGAGCTTTTAACCATGTTATACTGTAGTTGTTTCCCCATTTACTCAACCAAAGTTGCATTTGGAATGATTCATGCATGTTTGAGTAGCATCTTTAATCGCTTATTTTCAAGATGCCATTTTCCTATTCCAGAGCTCAAAGATGAGGTATTATGCAAAATGTTCTTTCTACCATGTTGTAACGCTGTCCCCTTATCAACTACATTCCTGAAGAGGTTTTATGTGTCATCCACCCATGTTTGAGTAATCTTACGATCTCTCTCGGACCCTAGTCAAATCCTCCATGAGGTTAGCAGTACCATAGGCACCAATCTCATGGGTGCTGTGGGGCCAGAGCACACTTGCAAAACTACACACTACAACTTGACAAACGTGATACGATGTGCAGTAGTTTCATTAGCAGGATGCACACTAATTGTGTTGTGATAGCGCTCTGAAGGAGGTATTATACCCTCTCTTTTAGCACTGTTTTTTGGAACTATAAGAGCTGTAACTCACACGTACTTAACCCTTTTTGTCCAATGTAAATGCAAAAACATGGGGGAAAAAATCTTACAAGATAATTGTTCTTATATGTGCACAATCTTATGGAATTTTTGTCTTGTGAGATCTTGAGGCACGAGATCTTGTCCAATCCCATCTAGCAAGGCCATTTACACCTACTAACGTCAGACTGTTATGAGCAGCACTATGAACTGAGTTCTAGACATTATTATTTGATGCTTGCATTGCACCAAAAGTTGTCCATCAAATGGATCGGCGGGAGCCGTACAAGATGGATTCTCATAAGTTTTCGCAACAATCCAGCTCGGAGCACATGGTTACCACATGTTTGTAAGAGAAAACATTTTTAGAAAAGAGATTACAATCAAAATAGATCTTTCTACAATTGCACCCAAGACGTTTCAAAGCAAATACAGTCGACACAAATGAGCTAAACTTTGCCTCATTAGGTCAAAGTTTGTCTGTTTTAATTCCTCTGTTGTTTCATTACAGACTCCTGCTCTCCTCTGACCCCTCTGCGAGCCGCTCCTCACAGTTTCCTTTTTCTAAATGCTTTTCAGCATGCTCATTTGGCTCGAACCATCCGCACTGTCGGCCATTACGGCTCAAACTGAAACGGCCCATTAGCAAGCTAACAAGGGCCCGCGCAGACTGAAGATTAGGCATGTTTCTGTTATAGATGAGGCATTTACTGTGTCCTGTGATAGGCTGGTCCTCAAAGACTTGTTATTTATGAAAAATGTCTTTAAAATGGAACATAGCACTGCTGAGGAGGGAAAAGATCTGATTGGCTCTGCTGTGCTGCGAGCTGATTGGATGAAAGTCTCTAAATTGGCCAATTGGCTCTGTGCACAACAGTGTCAGCTAGTTACAATCACAACTTTGTGCATTTGTCCGTTATATTCCTATGGGGAATTAGACTAGCAAATAAGTATAAAAGTTGAAACACTGCAGGGGGGAAAAGTATTACAAGTTTTTCATAAATAAATCTGAAAATGTGATAGAACTAGTTGTATTTTTTTTGTTCACTTTTTAGATTGGATTTCTTATTTAGTACTTGAGGAAACTGGATCTTACTGAAAATTGGCGATAAGAAAATCACATTTAGCCTCATTTTTTTTAGTTAAACTTTCAATAAATCAGGCTTAAAAGTAGATATGAACAAATCCTTCTGCAGGTTGAAAACAGCCTTTGAAGCTACACTTCTCCATATACATTTTTGCATGTGAATTGATTGAATTAAATAATAAAACATCCCGGTGAAAGCTTGAGAGAGCAAACTGACCAAAAAAAAACAACACCAACACCAACTTTTTTTCTCTCTCTCAGCGACCCCTGTTTTAGATATGCTGAAGACACAAATACTGAATTCTTCTCCTACGTGACAAACTCATGTTCTTATGGAAGGAAAATTTGGGCCTTTATTTTCTAAACATCAACCGTTACCAATACCAAAAATAAACAGGGATCAAATATACTCTCCTGTCACAGTTTAGTTTGGCCCTTTCTGGTAAAAAGCCCTGAGGACCCCTTTTGCAATAAGTTGGGAGAATCACTGGCCAAAGATGTCTCAAGATACGAAAGATAAAATTTCACAATCGATGGTCATACTTTTACGCCATAAGTTCTGATTCCACTCTTCTGTTAGTGTTCCAGCATTAGTAGGTCACATGCAGACTATATCACATTTTTCAAATCTCTCATGTTATCAAATCTTCCATCAACAACACGATATGGGCCTTTTTTACATCTGCATTTGACCCATCCTTCAGTGTCTCAGGGTTAAAACTGTCAGGAGCAGTGGACAAGATCTGTGGACTATCAGAGAATTATTATTATGGTATTATGCTGCATGTTTTAGGTTGATGGGAGACATTGGAGAAACCCGGGTAACACAGGGAGAACATGCAAACTCCAAACAGAAAGGTCCAGCGCTGAAACGATGGCCACTGTATTCGAAATGCTAGATTAAGACACATGGTGAATTACAGTTACCTATTTTTAGTTTGAAATGTTTAGTTTAGAGATCTCATTTGTGAATCAGGTCAATGAATGATGCAACTGCACAGAAATGTAAGATTTGTGTTCATGGATTTAACCATTACCAAAAACTAGATCGGTTAAAAACAGCTAAGAAGTTTTTACCTAATGGGCTTTGTAAGTGGAGACTTGTAGATTTAAAGTAGGCTAAACTAAACCAATTTTACTACAATTTCATGAACTTTTATTTTTGTTATTATGGTGTTCACTCATCATTCGTTTACTCAAAGTTGTATGCTAATTAGTTATACCACGATGATAATAAAAAAACACACATTTTCAATATTCGTAGTACTTTCTTTTATATTACCCTATGATAATCCCGAGACTTCCTGCAGATAATAGGTTCTGCAGGAAGTCAAAAGACCCATTTTTATTATGAAGCATTTTAGATCAATATTATGATTTAAGATGGTGATATACTATATTATATCCAAATACTTTACAATGTCTTCTTTAAAGCAGACCTATTATGCAAAATCGACTTTTCAAAGCTTTTAAACATGTTGTAGTTGCTTCCCCTTTACTCTCTTGAAGTTGTATTTAGCTGATTCATGCATGTTTGACTAGTCTTTATACTCCTGTATTCAAGACATCATCCTCAAAACTACCACCGTTTACCGCCACTGGTACACGCCCACTGTGACGTATTCATTCTCCAATTTTATTTTCTTAATTGGTGATACACATGCATTCAGCAGCATTTTGTAGTCATTTTGGCACAATTAAAAAAAAAATGCTACTTGCTAGTGTGATGTGCAGCTATCCATACAAGGGGCTGACAGCATGTGGCTCTTTGTTGTGATGATGTTTACGGCAACGTCAGCTCCCATTGGGCACCACAGTTTTCTAACGAGGAAGTCAGTGGACTTGTTTCTTTTATTAAGTAATTTTAGATCAATATTGTAATTCAACATAATGATCCACGCGTATCATAGATAATAACTATATAGCAGACGCAAGCACAATACGTCTTCTTTAAGATTTTATCCCCTTTGTTTTAAGTGCAGATTAGTGGCTTGGTCTGAGTCTATGGGGAGGAGCAGACTGTCCCTGTTCAGACTAATAGCCTCCTAATGCCACAGTAACACACGGCCTAACATCACCTGGGACTGACCAAACAAGGGCTAATTAATTACAGCTAATTGAGGGAATACAGAGGGCTCCGGACCAGCAGAGGGCAGTGGGCTGTCCCTGAGCGCTGACCTGGATCCAAAGGTCGTTAGCAGCACTGTAGGTGGTAGCTGGGACATGTGCTAATGCTAATCCCTCCAGTGTCCACCACAAGATGGAATGAGAAACTTATATATTACTGTCTCCAGAAACATGAACTGTCTAGGGAGTCAGGACAATGTAATGGACAATTTATCAGTGCTAATATCGATAAGATTGATATTGGGGAATCAGTCAAATAATATTTTTCCCAAAGAGGCAATTTGGGTACACTTAGTATAAGTGTTGTCATGATTCTAAAATTTCAAGCTCAATTTTGATATTAAAGAATAGACTGATAGACCGATTCCAATACCACAATGATCCATCCATCCATTTTCTTCCGCTTATCCGGGGCCGGGTTGCGGGAGCAGCAGTCTAAGCAGGGACTTCCAGACTTCCCTCACCCCAGACACATCCTCCAGCCCCTCCGGTGGCACCCTAAGGCGTTCCCAAGCCAGCCGAGAGACTTTGTCCCTCCAGCGTGTCCTGGGTCTTCCCTGGGGCCTCCTCCTGGTGGGCCATGCCCGGAGCACCTCCCTAGGGAGGCATTCAGGGGGCATCTTGAACAGATGCCACCTCAGCTGGCTCCTCTCGACGTGGAGGAGCAGCGGCTTTACTCCGAGCTCCTCCCGTGTGACTGAGCTCCTCACCCTATCTCTAAGGGAGCGCCCAGCCACCCTGCAGAGGAAACTCATTTTGGCCGCATGTATCCATGACCTCGTCCTTTCGGTCATTACCCAAAGCTAATGACCATAGGTGAGGGTAGGAACATTGAATGACTGGTAAATCAAGAGCTTTGCCTTTTTTTTTTGCCAGCTCCTTCTTTACCACAACAGCCCGATACAGCGAGCGCGTCACTGCAGACGCTGCACCGATCCGCCTGTCAATCTCATGCTCCATCCTTCCATCACTCATGAACAAGACCCAAAGATACTTGAACTCCTCCACTTGAGGCAAGGACTCTCCACCCACCTGGAGAAGGCAAGCCACCTTTTTCCAGTCAAGAACCATCCCAGCAACCCACCCCAGTGTCTGCTGCAGGTCCTGGCTTGAAGAGCTTGCCAACTACCTCAGTGGCTTCAGCCAGGGTGATGGATGAGTCCGCCTCCAGGTCCCCAGTCTCTGCTTCCTCCTTGGAAGACGTGACAGTGGGATTGAGGAGATCCTCAAAGTATTCCTTCCACACTGTTTACACTGTTTACACTGTAAACAGTGTTGGTGAAGCACTGCTTCCCCCTCCTGAGATGTTGGACGGTTTGCCAGAATCTCTTTGAGGCCAACCGATAGTCCTCCTCCATGGCCTCCATGAACTCCTCCCAACCCTGATTTTTTGCCTCTGCGACCGCACGAGCCCTGGCACGCTTGGCCCGCCAGTACTTGTCAGCTGTCTCAGGAGTCCCGCAAGCCAACAAGGCTCGAAAGGACTCCTTTTTCAGCCTGACAGCATCCCTTACTTCCGGTGTCCACCACCGGGTCTGGGGGTCGCCGCTGCGACAAGCACCGCAGAGTTTACGACCACAGCTAAGAGCAACCGCATTGACAATAGAGGCGGAGAACATGGCCCACTCGGAATCCAGGTCCCCAGCCTCACCCGGGATCTGGGAGAAGCTCCCGGCCCTCTGTCAACCCTGCTGACAGAGGGCTCTGCTAGACCTTCCCAACAGACCCTCACAGTACGCTTGGGTCTGCCAGGTCTATTCTCCTCCACCAGCGGATCCAACTCACCACCAGGTGGTGATCAGTTGACAGCTCTGCCCCTCTCTTCACCCGAGTTCACACGTAGGTCAGATGACACAACAACAAAGTGGATCATTGACCTCTGACCTAGAGTGTCCTAGTGCCACGTACACTGATGGACACTCTTGTGCTAGAATATGGTGTTTGTTATGGACAAACTGTGACTAGCACAGAAGTCCAATAACAGAACACAGCTCAGGTTCAGATCGGGGAGGCCATTCTTCCTGATCACCCCTCTCCAGGTATCACTGTCGTTGCCGTTGACGTCCCCCACTAGAACAACGGAACCTCCGCTCAATACACTGTCTATTACCCCTCCCAGGGACTCCAAGAAGGCCGAGTACTCTACACTGCTGTTCGTCCTGTGGGGCAACACAACAGTGAGAGACCTGTCCCCGACCCGAAGGCCCAGTGACACGACCCTCTTGTCAGAAACCCTTCAATATGAGGATTCAATCAAGGCTAGTTACATCACCTGGACTGTCGTTACCAGGGCCCCACCCTGGTGCCAGGCCTGGGGTAGGTGCTCGAAAGCGAGCGCCTGGTGGCCGGTCCTTTCCCCATGGGGCCCGGCCGGGCACAGCCCAAAGGAGCGATGTGGGGCCGTCCTCCCATGGACCCAACACCTGCAGGAGGATCTGTGAGGGGCGGTACAGAGTGGGGCCGTCCTCCCATGGACCCAACACCTGCAGGAGGATCTGTGAGGGGCCGGTACAGAGAGATCTGGGTGGTAGTCGAAGGCAGGGACCTCGGCGAACGGATCTCCGAACATGGAGACTGGCTCTGGGGACATGGAATGTCACCTCTCTGGGGAGGAAGGAGCCTGAGCTTGTGTGGGAGGTTGAGTATTACCGGCTAGATATAGTTGGCCTCACCTCCATGCACAGCTTGGGCTCTGGAACCCAATTCCTTGAGAGGGGCTGGACCCTCCATTTTCCTCTGGCTTTGCCCGAGGGCAGAGGCGGCGAGCTGATCTTGCTTATTGTCCCGCAGCTCAGCCGCCTCGTGTTGGAGTACCACGATGATGATAATAATAATAATTTAAAAAAATAAATTAAAAAAAACCTCTCTTTAGACAATAGAATGTCAGTTTCAACATGAAATCATAATACTTTCTTTTATATTACCATGTGGCCTTATATCTGTGTATATCTGTCCATAGTGGTCCATGGGCGTATACTAGTCTATGTGGTCTTATACTTGTTCTGATACAGCTCAAGATCATTCTAAAGCTGTTCAGGAAAAGTTCATTTCTGTCCTATGAATGGGACTTTTTTAGAATCAATATTTCTTCAAATGAGTATCTAGTTTCAGTACTAGTTTTAGTATCAATTAGTATCAGATTTTCGATACTTTTGGCAACCCTACTTAACAGTTATAATACAAGAAAAATTTGTAAAACTCCAAAAGTGCAGGACTGATCTTATATAGTCAGCAGATCCTGTGTTAGGGCAACTTGAGGGGAGTAACAGCCCTTAGGACAAAAGTGTCCCTCCTCTGTGTCCTGCAGCATCACAGCATCCTGCAGGGGAAGGGGAGTTTTAGGTTGATGGAGGAAACCAGAGGAAACCCACCCAGACACAGGTAGAACATACAAACTCCACACAGAACGGCCCCTCACTGTCTGAGAATCAAACCAGGGACCTGAGAAAAACCCTAAACACATAATGATCCTACAGCTGGGTCACATTTCTATAGCACTTTTCTACCTTCAAAATCAACTCAAAGCACTCACCCATTCACACACACTCATACAGCAGTGCATGCAGACACTGGTGGTGAGGTGGGTTAAGTACCTTGCCCAAGAACACAATGGCAGTATTCATCTGTGGCAACTGAGACCAAACCTCCGACCTGTGGTTTAGTGGATCTGACCTCGATTGCAACAATATATTATGTTGAGAGTAGCATTCGAATCGCCAACCTTCAGACCAGAGGATGAGCAATCTACCAACTGAGCTACTGTCAATGTCATATTCTCCTCACAATTACTGAATCAGATTTTAGTTGACGTTGTTTATATTTTTTGGCAGATTTCCTCCTCCTCTTGACTTTGACCTCTGTATCCCTGCGGTGGGCGGGGCATGTTGTCACTTCCTGTGGAGTTTCATGAATACATAAGCACCCCCCACACTCCAACTCCCATCAGGCTTTGCAGGAGGCCCCATGTAAACAGCGCTGCAGAGAGCACTTAGCTAAACCCAGGACCAGACCCGCGGCATTCTGGGAAAAACGGCCATTTACTGTGAATGTAGAGATACATGATGGTAGCACCGAGCGTGTAACGGAGTGGGAACTATTTTGGATGAATATTTCATTTGAAAAATTAATACTACTTTAAAAAAAATTTTTTTATCAAGATTAATATTAAACAAAGAGTATTTTCCCCCAAATTAATTAATCATAAAGCAGCCAACCAAACCAAAGGGGCCAATGGCGCAGATTGGCAGCCTCACTTCCATCAGTCTGCCCCAGGGCTGTGGACTCAATGAATAATTTTACTAAACTGTAAAGGGACTTGGAACAGTGGTTTAACACATCTGCACCAGTGTCAAAGAGAACCCTAGGGGGATTGTGGGTAGCCAGGACTCCAGGGGCATTGTGGGTAGTAAGGTTGTACTCCAGGGGCATTGTGGGTAGTGTAGGAGGGAGGGGTGGTGTGTGGTCTCCTGGGGCTGTAATCAGAATCCTCATGTTTGACTTGCTCAGGTCCAAAGCAGGAGCCCCATCTGTATTCATGAAACATGGAGCGAGCTCACCACACGAACGAGAAGGAATATTTAACAGGAATATGGAGAGAGAGAGAAGAGAAAGAGCAGAGAAAGAGAAGGAAAGAGGGGGTGATAGAGGAAGGGAGAAGAATAGGAAGGAGAGAGGAAAAGAGAGAATGAGGAACAGAGAAGGGGAGAGAGAAAGTAGGTGAAAGACAAGCAAAAGAAGAAGGATAGATAGAAAAGGGGAGAGAGGGAGGAGGAGAGAGAGAAAGAGAGGGAGATTGTAGTGCTAAAGAGAGAGGGAGGGGAATAGAGAGGGGTGAGAGAAAGGAGAAGCAGAGAAAAGAGGAGAGAAAGAGGAGGGACAGGGAGGGAGAGGAAGGCGAGAGAGGGGGGAAGGAAAGAGACAGAGAGGAAGAGGAACAGAGGGAGAGAGAAAGGAGGAGAGGGGAAAGAGAAGAGAGAAAGGGATGGATAGAGGGAGAGAGGAGAGAGAAGAGGTAGATAAGATAAGAGAAGAGTGACGGACAAAAGGAAGA
>KN482878.1:8221-20189 GCA_000787095.1 Periophthalmodon schlosseri | reverse complement strand
AGAAAGCTGGGGGGAGAACAAGGGAGGGGGGATGATAGAAAATGTGTTCCTTGTGCTTAAATTGTCCCTGAAGGGTCACTACCTAAACCACAGCACCTGCAGCCAATTAATCAGTGCTAGTGCAGCCTCTGCAGCTCAGTGAGTGAATTCTGGAGGTTCTGAGCTTTCACATGAGGCATGGCCTGTACTGAGAAGAGAAAAACTCTATCTGCAGGTTAAGACACTGGCAACCCAGGTTCAGGTGGGATTGTAGTACCTTTTTAAAAAACTGTAAGAGTGCAGTCTTCATACATTTGCCTTCAAGTGGGACTAAACACTAACTTCAACATCAACTTTTTTTTGGCAACTTTAGTGCAAACTAGGTCAATTTGTGGCTGTCTGGTCAAAACGCCTAAATCTAAGTGTGTGCTGCCTTCAATGACCTCTGCAATTTCAAGTAGTTGGTGACATCACTAAAGACTGAGCTGAGTACAGTTAGGTGTTTCTAGTAAGTTGAGGTAAGTGAGGAATAACTTTGGACCTCTGCAAACCATTTCAAATGAAGTGGTTCTGTTTTTCATGTTTTAAGACAGTACAAAATCAAGTATTACTCGGGTAGTAGCTCACCAAACTAAGTAATAATTAGACAAACATGAAATCCTGTCACATTCACTTTAAATCTGCATCCCTGCATCTGCCAGTGGCCACAAACACCCACAAGGCATGTTTCAAACTCCACATTCTACCCCAAATTCTTAAAAAAAGTCATAAATAAATAAGTATAACACAAAAATGTTACTATGACCCGATGCCGGTTTGATTGACAGGCGCCTCTCGTCGGCCTAATGAGCCGCTGCAGAGGGTCATTACAGAACTACAGCTCCCAGCATGCCCCGGGGCCAAACCGCAGAGTCGCCATGGCAACAGCTGTGCCCTGTCATCACCTGGAAGCACCTGTCAGCACCGGGAAGTTTTTAACGCCAGGAGATAAAGAGGGAATGAAAGAGGAGAGGGGGAGGTGAAGAGGAAGTAAAGCAGAGAGAGAGAGAGAGAGAGAGACAGTGAGAGCAATAGAGAGGGGGATGGAGTAAAAGAGGAGAGGGGGCGGTGAAGAGGGAGTAATGCAGGAAGGAGAGAAAGAGAGGGAGAGAGGGAGTGAGAAAGACGGAATAAAAGAGGAGAGGGTGACTGTGAAGAGAAGTAAAACAGGAAGGAGAGAGAAGAGGGGATAAAAGAGGAAAGGAAGTGGTGAAGAATAAGTAGAGCAGTGAGAACGGAAGAGGTCAAAGAGGAGAAATGGAGAGAGAAAAAAATAGGAGGAAAAAGGATAGACAAAGTGAGAGAGAGAGAAAAGGGAGTGAAAAGAAGAGAGAAAAAGGGAGTGATTGAGCGTAAATCGGAGTGAAAGAGAATACTAAAAAAGAAAAAGTGCAACACAACTCAGCACAGGGCAGGGTGGCATGTTTTGCACTCATGCCTTACAACAAAAAGTTCCGAGTTGGACTCCTGGCCTACCTGGGCCTTTATGGGCAGAGTTTGCATGTTTCTCCCAAAACCTAAAACATATAAGTAAAATCCTCCAGCTAGATCTGGAGATAGGTGGTCCAGCGGCACTAAAGGATGGGTCAAATCCCAAGAGATTATTAAAGTATAACTTAAGTTTAGGAAAAAATGACTTTTGACCTTTTAACCATATTATAATGTTGTCCCCTCATCAAAAACATACCTGGAGTTGTATTTTGTTTCATTTGCGCTTGTTTTATTAATCCATTCATCCAAACTCGTCTGCGTAGTGTGCATGTTTCTGTCCGTGTCTGGGTGGGCATGGGTTTTTCCCATCAACATGCACCAAAACATGCATAATAGATCAAATCCTCCTGCTAAGGTGGTCCTAACCAAGACTAGCTCAAGATCTGGAGATGGGTTCCACTGCACTGTGACGCTCACTGCTCCTGAGGAGATGTCCCAGCGGCATTCAGAGATGGGTCAAATGCAGAGGACACATTTCCCTACGGGAACAATAAAGTGTACCTTAACCTTAACCATTCACATGCCCTAAGCACTTCATTTGTTTATTTTCCTGCTGTTCATTCCTATTGCTGACAGCAGCGGGAGCTCCAACACCTCAATGCCTCATCGGAAACAGAAGTTTTCCAAATGCAGACATTATTTTAAGTTAGAAAATGTGAAATACCTATCCCAAAGTGACCAAAAGCATGTTTAAAAGAGAATTAAAGCCACAAGAATCCATCATGTGTTCTTTAACTCAGCTCAAGACATTTAAGCCTTGTACGTACTTTCTATATAACCTTGCAAAATATAATTTATAAGTCACAACAGCAAAACACACATCAGATCGGTATCAGCTGCTACATTACAGTTTCTACACACTGAAATGTACAGTTCCCATTTTGTTCCAGACCTCAGAACCCTTATAGACCAAATGATAGACTTGCAAATCAAATAACTATAATAAATGTAACATAATCTCCCATCATGCCCTGCACGCTGAGAACAGAGGAAGTACAGACCAGAGCACAGACTGTTTCCTAAATAAAGCGTCGCAGATGTGACAGTTCAACCAATGATTTAAGCCTCTCTCTTTAGTTTTATGGAGGAAAAACATATAAAAACTGAAGAGGTATAAAAGTAGCTTCTTCTGGACCAGAGTGACTGTGGAAGCGCTTAGAGAAAGTTTAAAGGCCCCAAATATCTGTGTAAAAGGATATGATCATGAGAGCAGACAGAGGAGGAGAACATAGAGAGCATAGTAAAGTTTGAACAGGAACGATATTAAAGAAAATGACTTCTTGGAGCTTTCTACCATGCTATAACGCTGTTTCCTCATCAAAAACATGCCTAAAGAGGTTTTAGATAATATGTAGCTTTCGACAAATATAGCAATTTCAAGACGATAAAAGGTAATCTGACAATCTAAATATGTTATGTTTTAACAGTTAATACCCCATGGAAGTGTAATCTTGATTTCAGAAGTTTTTAGTCCATGAACCATCCATTTAAAAAAATATGTCAACTGTATCCTGTCTGCGTCTAATTATAAAGTTTTGTCCGATAATCAGGAAGTGCACGTTAGCATGCTAGTTGTTGTCAGCATTACTGTCACAGCAAAACTCCACTCTCTGGTCTCTGAAAGTTGTGCTTATAAACTCATCACAGTGAATAATTAGGATGCTCAGAATGCATAAGACAAGTGAGGAATAACTACTACAACTAGTTCTGTTTTTCACTCAAAAGACACAAATGTCAAGGATTGATTAATCACAATTTTCAATTTTATTTTATGTTGTCTTATCAAATTCATGATTTCCAGCGCATATTTAAAACATGTCCAGGTGCATTAACATCTGAGAGAAGACTGAAATCTGAACTGCTGTTTTTAGAGGTCTAAACACAGAATAAGACTCCATGGAGACACAGGGAGGGCATCTGACACACAGGGGGATTTCAGAACATGTTTGTAGAGGTCTAAACTACAGAGTTATCAGCTTTTACACAGAATAAGACTCCATGGACACGGGAAGGGCATCTGACACACAGGGAGGGCATTTGAAACACAGGGACATTTCTGAACAAGTTTGTAGAGGTTGTATGCGGCTGGGAGCACTCAGAATGGAGCTGTATTTATGGAAACACATCATGAATTATTACTGGCTGTTCAGGACTCTCTGCACCACTCCGGCCAATCACAGCGCTCCCAGAGGAACCGGCCAATCAGAAGGCAGCATTCCGAGCAGTCGCCGGGCGAACCTGCCTCCGACGCTGTGCTCCTCAGGCTCTATTGTTTTACAGGAGATTTTAAGAATCAGGTGTGAAAAGGAAAAAAAAATATTTGGCTTCTAGTTTGAAAAAAAGTCACAAAATTAATTTCGCCTTTATATGTGATTATATTTTTGTGCATAACAAAAATCAAATACAGGAATTTGTAGTCAGGATGAAATTAAACTAGAATTTGAATTTGACCCATCCCTCAGTGTCTCTGGGTTACAGACACAGAGAGAATGTCAAAAAGGCCTAGATATTCTGAAATAAATTGTAAAAATGCTTTTGGAAAAACTATTACTGAAATTGAATTTTGAATTTCTCACAGCACATCACGAGCTCACCAAGGACAAAAACTTCACCAAAAATATGAAAAAGGGCAACTCATGTCCATTCACAAATCAATTTTTCTAGTAACTGATACAGTTGTAACAATCTTTAAAGGGCCCATGTTACGCTATTTTCGATCTATGTTATAATATTTCCTCATCGAAAACATACTCAGAGTTGTGTTTTGTTTCATTCACACGTTTAACACACAAATCCTGCATATTTAGGCTGAGTTCTTCTCTCAAACACATCACTTCCACCTTGTGATGTCATGTGACAATACGGGAAGTGCTCCACTGTGCTTTTCAACTCCATACACCTCCATTTGGATAATTTCAGACCTGGAATTGCCAGTCTCTGCTGAACAAAAGGTAAAAGGAGCTGTTAACTTAAAAACTACCACTTCATGACATCACAAGATGGTGTCATGAAACTCATTTTTTTGAGTTTTGGAGATATTTTGGAAAATCAATCAGATACTAATCGATACTAAAAATAGTGCCAAAACCAGATACTCATTTGAGCAGGTATCGATACTAAAAAAAGTCACATTCACAGGACAGAAATGAACCTTTCCTGAACAGCTTTAGAATGATCTTGAGCTGTATCAGAACCACATAAGACCACATAGATAGTATACGTGAATGATCTTGAGCTGTATCAGAACCACATAAGACCACATAGACTAGTATACATCCATGGACCGACTAAGGAATTACACAGATTTAAGGCCACTTGTAAGTACTATGGTATCAAAGTCGATATTGAGTATCGAGTTCATTCCTTAGTATCGAAAACGAGTTTGAAATTAGTCACGAGTACCTAGCTGGAGTTTTAATGCATGTTTTAGGCTGAAGGGAACAACAGAGGAATCAAACCAGACACAAGGAGAATGTGCAAAAGAGGCATAAATCATTTTCAGATTTTTGCAATTTGTGACTGAAAGCAAGATTACAAAATCATGATTTAGACATGAGCTCATCACAGGCAAATCAAAGGAATCACTTTTACTAATGATAAATGTCACAATTAGTCAATCTCACAAGATATCTCAGAAAATTTTAAGTTGACTTTGGAAAAATTAACATGATTTTTGAATTGGTACCTAAGTTTTCACAGTATAGCATTAATCTCTATGGAGGCAAGCACTAAGCCAAGGTACAGGTAAGATCTGTGGAGAGGTGTGGCCACTCACAAATTAAAACAATATATAAAATTGACTTTTTTTCACATTAAAGTCCGATAATACACACTTGTTAGCTTAAAGTCATGTTATAATGTTGTTACCTCCTCAAAAACATACCTGGAGTTGTGTTTTGTTCATTCACACATGTTTGAATAATCTATTGAGTAATTTATTATTAGTCTGTCTACATCTCCAAAGCTCAAAATGCTCTGTTCCACCTTGTGATGTCATGAAGCGGTAGTTTTCAAGTTAGCAGTTATCTTTTACCTTTAGTTCAGTAGAGATTGTCAATTCTGGGGTTGAAATCATCCAAATGATTCCAGTGAATATGTGTGAAGTTTAAAACACAATGGAGCACTTCCTGTATTGCCACATGACCTCACAAGGTGGGACAGAGTGTTTTCTGTTTGAGAGAAGAACTCAGTCTAAATACGCAGGGTTTGTGTGTTAAACATGTGAATGAAACAAAACAAAAGTCCACGTATGTTTGTGATGAGGAAACAACTTTATAACATAGATCAGAAAGTAGCGTAGTATGGGCCCTTTAATCATAACACTAAAATTTGATATTTCAACACAAATATTTTTTTTCAGAACTTTGGAAATAACCTAAAGATGTAAGAATTCCAGTGTGCCCCGTACCATCGCAGCTGTGTCAGATGTGGCGAGACCTCAGGAATAAAACCCCCAACCTCTGCCTCTGCTGTATATCCACACACAGAAATATTATCTTTGATTATTAGGACAGACACGCACAAGAAAATATACACCAGAAACTACCAGAGAGCGTCCAAGAACTGAGAGAGCAGGGAAGAATGTAAACAAAGGGAGAGAAAGAAGAGTAAGAAGAGAGAAAGAGAGAGGGAGCGAGGGGAGGGAAGGAGAGAAGAAAAGAGAGAGAGATCTGATAGAAAGGGATAGAGAGAGAGAAAAGCCAGGGAGGGAGAGAGAGAAAGGGGGAGGCGGAGACAGAGGGAAGGGACGATTCAAAGAGCGAGGGAGAAAAAGAGGAGGGAGAGAAAGAGCGAGGGAGAGTAAGAGGTGAGACAGAGAGAGAGTAAGAGGAGAGAAAGAGAGAGTCAGGGAGGGAGAGAGGTGGCGGAGGGAGAGAGAGGGGAGGGAGAGTAAGAGATGAGAGAAAGAGATAGGAAAGGAGGAAAAGTATAGGGAGGAAGGGAAGAAAGAAACAAGAAAAGAGATAGAGATAGAGGGAGGGGTGAGATTGAGGGAGGGAGAGAGGGAAGGAGAGAGCGAAGGAGGAAAAGAAGCAGAGAGGAGAGAGAAGAAAGGAGTAAGAGAAAGGGGGTAGGATGGAGAAAATGTATAAAAGAGAAGAGAGGTAAAAAGATGGTGTACGGGAGAGAGAAAAAGAGGGAGAAAGTTAAAAATGAGAGAGGAGGAAAAAGAATAGAGAAAGAAAGATGGGGGAAAGACAGATAGAGAAGAAGAGAGGAGAGAAAGGCAATGAGAGAGGAGAGATGGACCAGGAAAATGGAAGAAAAGTAGAGAGAAAGAAGGAGGAAGAGGGGAGAGAAAGGGAGAGAGACAGAAAGGCAGATGGATAAAGGATGATGGGGAGAGAGACAGAGTAAAGAAAAAGAGGAGAGGAGAGAAAGAGGGGGAGAGAGAGAAAGAGGGGGGTGGGAGGGAGGAGAGATGGTCTGGGAGGAGGGAGGAAAGTAGACAGAAAAAAAAGGAGAGAGAAAGAAAGATGAGGGAGAGAAAACAGAGTGAAGAAAGAGAGGAGAGGAGAGAAAGAGGGAGAGAGTGGCGGGATTGAGAATGGGGTGAGATGAACAAAGAAGGGGGGGGAGAGGTAGAGAGAGAGAGACGGTGGGAGAAAGGTACAGAGAGAAGGAACGAGAACAAACAATGGGGGTGGGAGAAAAGAGGAGGAGTGGAGTGAAGAAGAGAAAGAGCAAACTTCATTCAAAAATCTGTGCTGAAGCCGCAGGAATCTACTGAGAGAGACAAGTCTAAACACTGAGTCAAACAAGGTCAAATACAAGCTGTCAGAATCCATTCCCTTTTCTGAAATATTTATTATGAAATGAATTTTTTTTTGCAGTCCCTCACGATTCTCAAATTCTATCCGACTACATCCCAAAAAAGCATGAACCTTTAAAGGCGATAGACTAAACAACATTTGTCACTCATATTGTTTGACAGTCCAAAATCTCATATATTCAAACATGGTGAGGGTGCATTTTGTACCAGATGCCCTGCCATTTATACAGTGTCTTGCTCGGGGGCACAATGCAGTTTTGGACATGCTCCGTTCCACCTTGTGACGTCATGAAGTGGTAGTTTTCAAGTTAGTTCAAGTTCACCTTTTACATTTAGTTCAGCAAGGATGGCAATTCCAGATCTGAAATAATCCAAATGATTCTAGTGAAGGTGTAATGAGTGTAAAAACACAACGGAGCACTTCCTGTATTACCACATGACATCACAAGGTGGAACAGAGTGTTTTCTATTGGAGAGAAGAAGCCTAAATATGCAGGGTTTGTGTGAATGAAACAAAACACAACTCCAGGTATGTTTTTGATGAGGAAACAACATTAGAACAGAGATCAGAATATAGCGTCATATTAAAGAGGACATTAGATCAGAGAGAGATGAGCGAGAGAAAGAGAGAGTCAGGGAGGGAGAGAGGTGGGGGAGAGAAAGTGATGAGTGAAAGAGACAGGGACGGAGGAAAAGCGGGAGAGGGGGAGGAGAGGGAACGAGAAACAAGAAAAGAGATAGAGAGAGGGAGGGGGAGAGATTGAGGGAGGGAGAGAGGGGAGGAGAGAGAGACAAGAAAAAGAGAGAGAGCGAAGGAAGAAAGAACGGGAGAGGCAGAGAAGAGAGAAGAGAGAGGTGATAGGGGAGTGAGAGGGAGGCTGAGAGAGAGAAGAAGGAAAAGAAGCAAGACGAGAGAAGAAAGGAGTCAGAGAGAGTATTTAAGACAAAGAAAAATATAATGAGTGAATAAAATGTTAACGTCTAAATAGGGCTGAAACAGGTCTAAAATCGCACTACGCTTTTGCTGTAGTAGTTTTGCTAACCAGGAAATGACCCAAAGGAGGACCAAAAAGTGGAAAAATGAACTTCAAATGAAGCAAATATTAGAACTGTAGACGACACTGCGAACCATCAGAAGCAGCTTTACGTATGACTAGTTGTGCGCGCACCACAGTTTGAGAAAGCAGCTTTAGATTATGTAAAGAAGCGCTTTGCTAATAACTCGCATGTGCGACCTTCTACAGTGTGATGTCATTTCAAACAAAGGCAGTGGATATATTGAAACTCTATGCACTGTTCATTTGTTCAATAGTTTTACTGACTAAAACTAAATAAAAGAATTTATTTCTTAATTACATACATGCTTGGTAACAAAAAGTACAGATATTTTCATTAAATCATAAAAGCAAAACATAAAGGGATGAAATGAACGACTGGAGGCTAGATTCAAGTTTCACTTTTCAGTCCCAGAGCCCCAAATCAGACCATAAACTCAGCGTCCAAGAACACGTCTGGACACGTCCCATCCGACATCAAACACAACTTTTATCGCAGTGAAAATAAAACATATTTTTACTGGTTGACTAAAACTATTATGCGTTTAGTTGACTAAAATAGCTTGACATTTTCGGCGACAAAAACTAAAAAGAATTGTTTGGCTAAATCTTTTCCAAAACAAAAAATAAATAAATAAATAAATAAAATTATATTTAGTCAAAAGGCTAAGATTAAAACTAAACACATACGAACTGAGTGTGTGTCAGTGCCGACGTGCCTTTGAGCCAGGCATTAGCTGTCAATCACCCCGGCCTGGCCCCGCCCCCTGCGCAGCTGTGGCTTTGGTCCTTTCAGTGGAGCGCAGGGCATTTCCATAAAGCATTAGCATAATCCTGTTAGCTTCAGCACCGACGCAGATCCGGCGCGTTCAAGACGGCAGCCATTATTCCTCCAGCGCCTCCCGATGAATGAATGAAAGGGTCATGCAGACAGACGGCAGAAGAAGAAAAGAGGGATTTAAGCGGAGAGCTGGACTAAAATGTGAAAGTGTTAAAATGTGTTCAAAAGTCTGGTGGAGCGGTCTGCAGGAGAGAAGGGGATATAGTGTATTCTTAGTTTAGTATACCTCCTACTGATAATTGATCCAAAAAAAAAAAAAAAAGTTATAATTTAATATTTTGGTTCCAATCAGAAAGGAGAATGAGCTGAGGGTTGGTTTAAATCTAAAAGGACCCTCTCTGATCTGAATGGTCACTACCTAAACCCCCAGCACCTGCAGGTCAGTGAGTGAATTCTGGAGGTTCTGAGCTTTCACTTGAAACATGGCCTGTTCAAATACTGAGAATGAGAAAAACTTATTTAAGGCACTGGCAACCCAGGTTCAGTGAATGAAAAATGGTCAAATTTTTATATAGCGCTTTTCCATCTTCAAGGCACTCAAAGTGTTTTACTTCAAGGAACCACTCACCCATTCACACACACACAGTCATACACCAGTGTACACAGACACTGGGGGTGAGGTGGGTTAAGTGTCTTGCCCAAGAACACAACAACAGCATTCATGTCTGGGAGTTGAAATCGCATCACCAACCCGTGGGTCAGTGGCTCTAACTGCTCTCCCAAAGATGTTTATGTTGAGAGCGGGATTCAAACTGCCAACTTTCTGATCAGTGGAAAAACACTACCAAGTGAGGGACAGTCGTGATTGTAGTACCTTTTTTAAAACAATAAATATGCTTCCTACATAAAATTCCTTTAACCTCAGTCCCAGTTCATGTAAACCAAATACAAACACAGATGTTGTCAAACTGAGTCATATCTAATCTGCCGTTTTATTCCTAAGTGAGCGCTCTCCTTGTGCTGATGGTGTAGCTGTTAGAACACTGGACTTGCACACAGAAGACCAGGGTGTGAGTCCAGTCCCAAACAAATCCCTGACTGGCAAGATTTCTTACCAAGCCTGCCATGTTGTTCACCACTAACCAGTTAGTTAAACTTGATTTAGTAAGCAGAGAAACCAGCTTGAAAGCAGCCGCCCCCAGGCTCAGTGTTACGTCAGAGTTATACTGACTGTGAGGCGGGTCCAGTATGTACTTTGAGCAGGTTACTTGCAGATTGCCTGTTACACCAACTACGACAACTGTTAGTAACACATGTCCAATGACCTGAAAACTGCACCAGACCGACGCAGTGTCCGGGAAAAATAGACTTCTTGTGGATTCTTTCCGCGGACCCGCCTCACCCGGATCCGCACTTGCACTCCTCCGATGGCAGTGTGGCAGGCAGCGCTGATTTGACCTGCGCAAGTCCTGAACCACACTGCTCTTGCACTCAGCGTCCAGCGGGCAGCAGGGGCAGTCTAGTGGATGCGTCACATGCCTGGAAACCTGAGGTCACTGGTTCAAGACCTGTCACTTTGAGATAGTCACTCTACACAGGCACTCGCAGTAGTTTGGCCAGTCCCACGTGCTCATCTTTTGCGAAGGTAAATTGGGAGACCTGTTTCCTATGGAGATGGTGCAGTGTTGGTTTGTCTTGTGCAAATGTTTTCTTATGAATATATGAATGCTCTTATGTAGTGTTTAACTCTGCTCTCTCCTCTGCTCTAACTCTACTCTCTCTCTCCTCTGCTCTAACTCTACTCTCTCTCTCCTTTGCTCTCTCTCTCCCCTTCTCTCTCTCTGCTCTCTCTGTCTCCTCTTCTCTCTCTCTGCTCTCACTGTCTCATCTGCTCTCTGCCTCTCCTCTGCACTTTGCGTGCTCTCTCTCTATTTCCTCTGCTCTCTCTCTTTTCTCTGCACTCTCTCTGCTCTTTCTCTTTTCTTTGCATTCTCTCTGCTCTCTTTCTCCTCTGCTCTCTGTCTCCACTGCATGTGTGTTCTCTCTCTCCTCTGCTCTCTCGCTTCTCTGCACTTTCTCTGCTCTCTCTCTCTTTCCTCTGCACTCTCTCTCTCCTCTGCTCTCTCTCTCCTCTGCGTGCTCTCTCTTTCCTCTGTGTCCACTCGCTCTCTCTCCTCTGCTCTCTCTCTGCTCTCTCTCTCTCTCTTTCCTCTGCACTCTCTCTGCTCGCTCCCTGCTCTCTTTCCTCTGTGTGCACTCGCTCTCTCTCCTCTGCTCTCTCTCTGCTCTCTCTCTCTCTCTTTCCTCTGCACTCTCTCTGCTCGCTCCCTCTCCTCTGCTCTCTCTCTCCTCTGCTCTCTCTTCCCTGCACTCTCTCTGCTCTCTCGCTCCTTTGCTCTCTCTCCTCTGCGCTCTTTTCTCTGCGCTCTCTCTCTCTTTCTCTTCTGCTCTCTCTCTTCTCTGCACTGTCTCTGCTCTCTCTCTCCTCTGCGCTCTTTTCTCTGCGTTCTCTCTCTCTTTCTCCTCTGCTCTCTCTCTTCTCTGCACTATCTCTGCTCTCTCTCTCTTTCCTTTGCACTCTCTCTGCTATCTCTCTCCTCTGCTCGCTCTCTTCTCTGCACTGTCTCTGCACTGTCTCTGCTCTCTCTCTGCTCTCTCTCTCCTCTGCTCGCTCTCTCCTCTGCGCATGCGCTCTGTCTCTCTCTCCTCTGCTCTCTCTTCTCTGTGCTCTCTCTGCTGTCTGTTTCCCCTCTGCTCTTTCTCCTCTGCTCTAGGATGTGTGCATAGTGCTTTTTTTTTTTTTTTTTACATTTTGGGCTTAAAGCTTCACACTCACCACAGAGTGATGAG
>KN482877.1:0-28230 GCA_000787095.1 Periophthalmodon schlosseri | reverse complement strand
CGACAATAAAGTAACAGTGTTTAAATTGGAGATGATCTGTCCATGATAACCTCAATATATTTGTGTGAAAATTATATGATTTTTCAACACTCCCACCACTGTTATCTCACCAATTTTGACCTGGGGAAGAAAGCTTCTGCCTTGAGCATTTCTTGTGCTGCAGAGGAGAGTGTGAATCCTTATCCTGCGCTCGGTCTGAGAGAAAGACTGTGACATAGTGAAATATAATGGTGTGATGGCTGCTCTCCTTATCCGTCCCCAGCAGGTCAGATAGAGTGAGACCTCCTGCTGTAACACCACCTCTCGGCTCTCAGTTCCTGTCTGCAGTCGATAGTACAGAGGGCTCCTGCACAAATCAATGTAAACGAGAGGACAGCTCCAGTGGTCCGCTATGGGGTTTTTAATGTGTATTTCATGTAGCACTTTGACCAGCAACAGGTTGATGAAATGTGATTAAAATGTTCATACAACTATATAGAAAAGTGCTGTATTTGTTTTATGGATGGATCAATACACAGGGAATAAGTAAAATAACCAAATAAATAAATAATAGCATACACACCTCAATAATTGGTGACTTATATTTAAAGGTACAGTGTGTAGATTTCTGGGCACGTCACCTGCATGATTCCATGGACACAGAAAGTAAAAGCCATACTTCGGAACATTCTCCATGGAAATAGATACATTTTTGTCATACTGTGGAATATTATAGCCAAAGGAACAGCATTTTCATGGAAAGAAGCAGGAAGTGGCCCTCCTCCAAGCCAAATAAGAGTCAGGTTTGAGGACATGTAGAGTAAGAACCCACATTTTTCAGTGCAATAAACACAAAATTAAAAAAAATATATATATTAAAAAAAAAAGGAGTCAGTTTTTGGTAAAAAGTTACATACCGCTTAGACAACCCTTATGATCCACCAGGGAAATTACACTTAGCATACAAATGGTAGGTTATAATATAAGAACAGTTTTGTGTATAGTAATTTGAGAACATTTGGGCAAAATAAAGGTTAAACGAGGTAATTATTTGACTCATTTTTTTTAGGGGGGGGGACAACAAATATCCAACATACGGTATATAGGCACAAATATCAAATATATGTAGGTGCAATACACTGTTATCTGCCTCTGGAGAATAGGTTATTTCTGGAGGTAAACATTTGACATGAGGCAGAATCCATCTCTGTTTTGTTTGTCTGTGTGCTGCAGTGGAGTGTGCTGAACCCTGCCAATGCCTTCCCATAGTGCACCGGGGCACTACACTGCCCTAATCTCTCCTTTAGCCCAAGCCTCGGCCCACCAACCTCCAATCGGTACTGACTTCCACCGGTCCGGACTGGTCTAATCATTTCTTCACATTCTGCTGCACACATATATCCCCCTGTGATCCAGTAACAAAGTTCAGACCATGTTTTTCTGTGTAAAAATGAATCCTTCTATAGCGGTGTAAAAATAAAACTGTGTAGTATTGACTTACATTGACATTCTGTGGTCAGTGTGTATGACTTAGCTGACCTGAAAGACAATATTTTTCGCAATAGACCAGAATCTGTGTGTAAATTGTGTGTTCAAATTTTCATTTGAGGGGGAAGAACCAAAACACCAACTCCCAATAATGTAAAATGATCATGCAGCGTATCATGCAATAGCTCACCACCTGATTTTGAACCATGAGTAAAGTTTTTGTCTAGTTCAGCCAAGACAATTGTTTCCTTATGGTTCACATCCAACAACCTCTGATTAGGTCAAATAGAATTTACAAATTAGTAATAGTCTAGCTTTGCATATCTCCAAAACAGCATCTTTGGTATTATGATGACCTGATACCAACTTCAATACTTTGATCTTACAGTGTGTTTTCTGTGTAATCCCTCAGTCGTCCAGGTCTGATCCTGGACGACTGAGGGATTGGCTTTTACTACTTACAGTGTGTTATGGTGTACTTATCTGCAATTTTCAGTCATGCAATGAAAAGCGCAGGTGTCTTTTTTTTTTTTTTTAAATCAAAATGTGTTTTCAAATAATCAAACATTTACATATACACAACTGGCAGGTAACAAACTCCCAGAAGACCAAACCAGGTCCACATGTGCTATGGCAGGTGCAAGAAATGATAATAGAAAAAATAATAATAAAGTAGTGAAAAGGAACACAACACAAAACAAAACCCACAAAAAAATCAAATAAACCCATCCACCCTGTCACCACAAGGGTAGTATATTCACACCAGGTGCTGTATTTATTCACATGCAACTATCCTGCAGCACATTCTTTTTAAAAAAGCTGGATACAACTGTAGGAAACGGCCCCATGTATTCTCAAATGCACTAATATTTTGTTTCAATGAAAATCTCATTTTTTCTAGCTTTAGACAAGATATGACATCTTGTAACCACTGTGAGTGTGAAGATGGGTTGGCGTCCTTCCTTCTAAATAGGATGGCTTGAGTCATTTTTCTTTTTAATGATGAAACCAAATAAAATATTCAGCACACCCTCTATAGTCATATATTTATTCTTCAGGCATAACTCATAGGAAATGTTCTATGTATTCTCTGCTACTGCACTGAGAAGACGTGGGCCTAGAGGAGGAGTTTGATAGATTACATCTGAGAGAGAGAGACCAGGAGCCAGTTAACTGATGCTGCTGCAGCACCTCTCTGCTGTTCAAAGCAGAATTAATTAGAATTAATCTGGTTTTAATGAAGTCATTAACAATTCATCGAACTGGGACTGGTTAGCGCCATACATTCCAGCCTCCTCTTTTGATGTATGTATGAGCACAAAGCTATACATATAGACGCAGTGGCATGTGCTAATTGGATGTCATATATTTTAGCAGTTGGATGGAATATACTGTAAAAGTCTCTCAAACCTATTAAAGAACACTGCAAAATCATTGCTTGTGATGGCAAAGTATTAAAAAATGGTATTTCAAAAAAGTTACATTTGGTTAATATCGCTACACATTATCTTAGGATGCGTTTACCTTAGTTATCCTAGTTTTGCTATAGTTTTGGTTTGATCCTGGTTTAGTTCTGCTGTAGACTTCATTTGGTCAGTCCTGTTTTAGTCCTGGTTTAGTTCCAAGTTTAGCGTGAATGCTGCTTATTTTAGTCCTGGTTTAGTTCCAAGTTTATTACATTACATTACAAAATATCTACAATATCTGAATATATATGCACATAGCACATATACAAAGACATCTAACCTACTTTTCTTTGACATAACATGCCCAAAGTAAAGTATAGTTCTTCTCCATTTCTTAAAATAATTTTGTCTGACTAGATGAAAACTATGATTGTGATGCTGAGTATAGGAAACACTTGGAAATGATTAACCAACATGTCTAGTTTGGTACAGCTCAGGTCAACAAATCAACAAATATGCTCTACGACCTTTGTCATTTTCACTTTTAAATACTTTGACCCAGATTTAATGTTGAGCCGAACCCACCTCTGTAACTTTCCGCATGACTCCATAGAAATAGGGAATTAAAGCCATATATTGGAACATTCTCAGTGGAGGTATTATGCAGAAAAAAATAGTATTATGCCATTCCACACTCTATCCTCCTTCTTTTTTTTTTGCACCTTCACCCACCTCAACACTCACATACACAAAGCGTTGTCTTACTGTTTGTTATTTGCACCACACGCACCCACAGCACACAATTCACTTACACTGACAACAGAAACATAACGATTATTGTTCTTTAAATAAAGGCCCTACAAGGATTGAATCGTTGCTGCCTGTATCCTCCCCATTCCTTTGTTGTGGTCTATCGAGCTGGGCCGTAACTAAGGTGTTAGAAAATGAAAAACATGATATAAATGCTTTTATTTTATAGTATATTTTTTGGTGAGCACGGTCCGTCCGTATTGGAAAAAATAAAGGAAAAAAATGTCCCATGGGGCTGAAAAAGCATCATGGATTTCTGGAGAATCAATGAGCGAAGCACTAAAATCTGTTAATTTGAGGTGAGATAAACTTGAGCTTCTTCATTTCACATGTGTCACTGAAAAAAAAATTAAACTTCAGTTAATATCTCTACACATTATCTTAGGATGTGTTTACCTTAGTTACCCTAGTTTTGCTATAGTCCTGATTTGATTTTTCTGCTGTAGACTTCATTTGGTTGGTCCTGTTTTGGTCCCACTCTAGTCCTGGTTTAGTTCCAAGTTTAGTCTGAATACATCTTAAAATTACAAAATATCTACAATATCTGAATATATATGCCTATAGCACATATATAAAGATATTTGACCTACTTTTTATTGACGTAACATTCCCAAAGTAAAGTATAGTTCTTCTCCATATCAAAGAGAATCATATTGTAACTTCATTTTGAACATTTTGTTGAAAATAGGTGACCAGTGAGCTCCTTCGTTTCACATGCACCACTGAAAAAAAACCAAAAAACAGATGTGATTGTACAATCACATTTGACCGGGCTTGAGATGCAACGGAGGGTGTGAGGACCAGACTGATATCAATCTGTATAAAGAATACAGAGATATCATTCTGGATTTGCCAGGCAACAAATTTTACCCTACAAAATATGTATATGAAAAGTGATTGTTGCTTCCAGTGTGCATTTTGCAGATAATTATATGGCAACATGGTTTCAATCTCAATGTTTTCCACCTCTCACCTAAGATTATAGACATCAAAGGTACTGACAGAAAGATGCAAGTGTTTGGTTTACCTTCGAGCCTCCTCCAGATGATGTTATTGGATGCTCACAGTATCGGCTCAATTTATTTCCTGGAAATCACATAACCCCGATTGATTTCTCTCATTCCCCTGGTGGTAGTGACTGGTATTAGTTTACAAAAATAACAACATGTTACTCATTTGATTCATTAAATTACACGAAACAGTAATATTCTTGGAGGTATAAACTCACAAATTTAGGGAAACATTTTATGCTTATTAGATGAGGGAGCGTAATGAAGACTAATTTTTTGGAACGCCGTTTACAGAGATTAACTAAAGATGTCTGCAAGTGTGCTGATAGCAAACCCACATAATGACATACATCCACCCACGCAGTTAGTACGACACATGGAGGCAGAGTTTCATTTTATAGCTAAAGCTGGTCCCCTATTGTGGAAATAATCCTCCACAATACAATAATAGATGGAAAAATCCTATTTACCTAACAAGCTATGTATTTTGCAAATAATCGAAGATATTTTGAAGGACACATGATGGAAAATCATACAGTTCATTTAAGAATAAAGACTTCTATTTCATCCTGTCTGACAATGGTAAGTAATAGTTGAGGAGATAGTGTAAAGTATGTCCAAAATAAAAAGCCTGTAAGGGTGGGCAATATTAACCAAAATTATATTCTGATGTTTTGTTGTCCCAATGACGATATTATGGCAGTTAAACAGAAATGCCTATAAATGTCGTAGTTGACGTTCAAGTATTGAAATTAATTAAACACAATTGAACAACACAATTAATTAAACACAATTATTATCACCATCTGGAATGAGCAGGTTTTTGTAGCCTTTTTAAAGTTGTATTTTTATTATATTATATACTTGATATTCCGAAACAATGTTTTCAGTGTACCTCCCACCTCTAACTGGTTTTCATCTATCACCCTGGAGGATCACATATTGTGCTCATATTGGAAACAGGACCTTAAGATGACACATATGCATATTTGGAATAATGAAGTCTCAGTAAAGCTCGTTATAGTGTAAAAAGGTAGACCTTGAACTCTAGTGCAAGGAGACAGTCAAGCCATTATATGACATAATGGTAAATGATCACTCCCCCTTCACTGGGTTTAGTCCATGTCCCACTTTTGACATTTCTTGAATTTCAATATGTTTATACACATTTTCTTTTTTATCTGACCAATAAATTAGCTGCATATTTCAGCATGCCTTTGGAAAATACAACTTGAATGATTGCGAGTGCTAGTTCTGCAAATTGAAATGATTTAAAGAAGACCTATTGTGTTTGTGTCTGCTATAGTTATAATCTATGACATCAGTGGATCATTATGTTATAATCTGGACATTTTAAATTGCAATATTCATCTAAAACAACATAATAAAAGAAACAAGTCCGCTGACTTTCATGTTAGAAAACTGTGGTTCCCTTGGGAACTGACGTTGCCATACATGTGATCACAACAAAGAGCCGTGTCGCTGTCAGCCTCTCCTATGAATAGCGATAGGTCACACTAGTGAGTAGCAGATTTTTTTCATTTGTACCAAAATGACTACGCGGCGCTGTCAAATCCTTCGAGTATCATTGATTAAGAAAATAAAACTGAAGAATGAAGCAAGTACAGAGCAGTGGCGGTTTGTTGGTGGTGGTGAAAACGGGGATTGATTGGCAATATGGCGTCTTGAAAATAAGCGATTAAAGATTGCTTAAACATGCACAAATCACTCCATATACAACTTTGAGAGGGAAATGAGAAGGAAACAACTGTAACATGGTTCAAATCTCTGAAAAGTCGATTTTTCTGCTTTAACAGCCATTAATAATTGTATACCATATCAAACATTCACAGTCATATACATATCTTGCCATATAACCAGTGTGATGATACTGAGTGGCCCCAGGGTGAGATAAGGGTGAGCATCTTGGCGGTAAAAAGTGATTGCTTGCTGCTGGTGCTGAAAACAGGGGTGTTGTTTGTTTGACAAGTTTGAGTGTGGGTGAAGAGAAACAGCCCTATCCCCACTCTCCTCCTCATTGCTCAAGTTACATACCCGCTCTCTGTTGTTATGTCTGCAGGCTAAAACTGGAGACGCTTTCAATGCTTTTTTCATCTGCAAAACAAAAGAAGAAAATTAACGCCCCAAACCCTCAAGTATGTCCAAGTTTAGTCCTTTCTATCAGCCAGTATTTCTTTATACTCCCACAGCAGTAAAGCCGGACCTATATGGACACAAACTGTGCAATCACTTTTGCACAGTACAGACTATTGTTCAGTTTCAAGTGGCATTATAATACTGTATAGGACTTAGAATGTTTAATACCAGATCAAATAAGTATTGTTATGTGCAGATGTTTAAAGTTTTTTAAAGATGAAAGATCCTTTTAGTTTAGTTTAGTGACTTGATCCCGGAAGCTAAGCAGTGTTGGGCCTGGTTAGTACTTGGATAGGAGACCGCCGGGAATACCAGGTGCTTCAGTGGGGCAGCATGTGGCTCTACTGCAAACTGTCATTGTGTACTTTGGCAAGACACCCACCTTACTCAGTGACTGTGGTGTGTGATGGTGGTTGGAGGGGCCGATGGGGCAGCCTTGCTTCAATCAGTCACACACCATGGCAACTGCGGCTCCAATAGTAGTTTACCACCTTTAAGTATGGAATGAATGAATGCAAATGCATAGATCAAGTGCAATTTTGTTGAAGACACTGCAGGGAAATGAATGTTGATCAGGTCCATATTCTATACACATGCCCAAAAATCCAGCAATATTGGACATAAATTCCGTCAAGAAAATTTGTGGGCAAAATATAATCTTGGAACACCTTATACTCGGTATTCAAATTGCAAATTGCTGTATGTTCTGGGTGCTAAGGATCACAGCCAAGAAACAAATATCAAAGAACTGGAAAAAAAAATGGAGGCACCTAGCACCTACATGGCATGAATCAATAATCCAATTCCATAATCTGGAAGAAACGACATATATTGAAAGGTAAAACTAAAGAATTTAAGGCAAGATGGTCATGGTTGTTGCTCAAAATGAGTACACATCATCACATCACATCTCATTCATATTATTGTTACTATTATTATTGTCTATATACATCTTTTGTTTCTTGTATTTACTTTTAAAATTATTATTATTTTCATGTATTATTTATTTTATCTCTTTTTATAATCTAATTTTGTATATGTATGTATGTGCATGCACGTTCATGTACATGTACGTACATAGATATATGTATACGTGTTCTGTTTTGTATCACAAGGGGGGAAAAATATTGTGTTATAAGCAATATGTAAGTTTTTTTGGAAAACATGCTTTATTGTTAAATGACACAATAAAGTATATAAAAAAAAGTATAGAATGGAAAATGCACAAAATTGTCACTCACCTTTGAGCATCTGGAAAAAGCGCTATATTAGTATAACACTTTATTATTACTGTTAATTATTTCTAATGAAAACACAGTATAATCAATCCAGGAAAAACATCAACCAGCCCCCATCTAAGAGTGGTGCCTTGGATTTATACTGAAAGTGCTTTACAATACCTTATTCATTCACTCGGTGGTGGAAACTTGGGGTAGACTGTCGGAAGAAAGGGTGCCAATCTGCGTCATTGGACCAAATTCAAATAGTTGAAGTGTCTTGCCCTTGGACACAACAGCAGCATGCATTGATCTGAGCAAGGTATCAGCCATATTACATTTCTGCACATTTGTTATGGTTAACTTAGAGATTTACTTTTAAGAAAAAAAAGATGAGATTCAGACTTAATTTCTCAGTCTATCCCCGCTTTGGTTTGTATGAACTGGTGATAGATAAGGCAACTACAGCTGAAAATGGTTGCTACCACTTAAAAGAATAATGCAACACATGTCACCTACTGGTCTATTGTGCAGCGTAAGAACTACTCTAATCTTCATTTCATATTCTCTATTGTCAAGGGCTATCTATATCTTTCTGTTTTTCTGTTCTTTCCTTTCAAGCTTGCTGCTAGTACTACATTAAAGCATTAGAGATTTTTCCACTGGCCCATCTTAATGCAATCTATTTTTGAGTAAAAAGGGGTCATGCAAAGTGTCACATTTGACTGACATGCAATTATATCAGGTAATTGTGATTGGTGGTCACTTAGCAACGTCTTCCAGTGGCCATAGCATCAGAGGTAAAAAATGGTAATTATCTAAATGTAGTTCTGCCATTGATCTAGAAATTGAGCAGTTTTAGAGTCCATCAAGAATGAGATGTCTTGGTCATATTAGTAGAAATTGTGTCTGTTACTGGGAAAGCGCTGAAGGAGGTGCGACCAAGTAGGGCAAGCTAATGCCATGTAAAATATATAAATATAAGATACCATTTTTATAATTAGGCCTGTTTAAAGGTTCACCGTGTAACGTTTCTCGTGGAGGGTCTGCTACTTCCTTATCTCCATGGAGATGCTATTGCATTGCCTGGAATGTTCCACAGTATGGCATAAAACAAATCTATCTCCATGGAGACAAGCAGGTGATGCCTCCAGGCCAATTTACAGATCAGAATTGTGGAGAGGCGAGTCTCTTCACGTAAGAATGCATGTTTTTTTTTTTTTTTAAGCCATATAAAGACGTAGTAGTAATAAAATAAATGTTTGATATATGACATGTCATATAGTGAACATCTGATGCAAAGAAATAGCATCCCATGGAGACAAGCAGGTGGCAGAATATCTACCAGAAAAGCACCTTTAAGGACTAGATTTTAAAGAAATATTTACTGTATATTGTGATTATGCGCTAATGTCTTATTGTTGAACAATTTTATAACAAGTCTCTCATGTCTAAGTCCTTGAAATCCAACTAAAAAGGAGGACATGTCACTACATTTGTGTGGGTTCAGTTAGTAGACATTGTTACATCACTAGACAAATTATTAAGACAGCATACAAATGCCTATGTCTGACTACTCTTGTATTCTATATGGGAACAAAGAGGCATAGTAAGTAGGGATGCACTGATCCAATACTGGTATCGGATATCGGCATGATACTGAAAAATTAGCTGGATCAGATATCGGCTTCCAAATATCAGTTCAGTCTATATCCTGGTTGGACATATCAATTGGACTATTTGCTGGTCGTAGTTGGCCCAGAAAGCAGCGCGGCCCTATCTTTTTTGGCACCCTTCGTTGAGGTGGATTGACGAAAAATAAAGACTGACTTACTGGATGTAGAACATTATTTCGGACTCCAAACTGTTCCTAGAGTCTTTGATTTGGTGCTACACACTGTTAATGATCAGGGGCATTCAGCTGCATTATATACGCATGGATCTAGTATATACGTCATTGAGCGCGGCATACAGGACAGCGGCTAGCGGCCCTCCCATCACCATTTGCCCTTAGCGTTTGCCTATACTGCCTATGCCACAGGCTGGCTCTGCCAGAAGGTCTCATGATGTTTGAACTTTTATTTATACAAAGCTGTTCTATAGTTACTTGAGAGATGAATAACAGCTCTATAACACATTTGGGTGAGTTTGTTTTATATTATTTTTGTTTTAAGGAAATAAATGTTGTTAAATCAGTCTCTGCTCTGGTATTGGTGATATCGGCTAATAAATGTTGTTAAATCAGTCTCTGCTCTGGTATTGGTTGATATCGGCTGATAAAGCTATAGTATCGAAATCGGTATTGGAACTGAAAAAGCTGGATTGGTGCATCCCTAATAGTAAGACAAGAGATGAACAGCTATGCATTCTATATGTCCTGTAATTGAATTAAATTGGATTAAAATGCTTCAGATGACTCCAAAATACTTCAACTAATGCAATCTTGTACCATCCTGTGCGCTGCTATTATTAGTCGGAATTGAAGATGAAAGCATGAGGGTATTTTTGAGCAGCGCTGCTTTTTCCTGCTGCTACCCCCATCCCACATATTTCATTCTGCCTGTGCCAGCAAATCCTCCCAGTCCCTTTGCTAACACCTCTCCACCAAGCTGAAAAGGTGAAATTATTAGCACCTGCAAGAGCATATTTATACATCCAGAAAAGCAATTAAAACAAATAACCCGGGTGCCATTCTCTGCCTCTGAATATAAAAGTGAAAAGAGGCTGTGACTGTGCAACCTTGAGTGAGAATTAATGTTGAAATATGATGCAAGGTGAAGAGCAGTTTTAAACCACTTTGCATAGTAGATAACAGCACACACTGAAACTAATAGCCACTTTAATAGTAGCCTATCTTATAAAGTCCTGTCATGACTAAAAGTAAAAGTTAAAACCATACTTTGAAACACGGAAATAGATACGTTTTATACCACACTGTGGAATATTATCGTCGAAGAAACAACATGTGTCAAGTAAGAGTCAGGTTTGTGGAGATGCACACCCACTCAGAGTAAGGACAGATGTTTTTCTATGTGCTTAATTTTTAGTTCAACATTATCATTATTATTATTACAAGATTATGTCAGTCTATTTTTTTGACTAAGAATTTACGCGATGGGGCTTTAAAAATAAGATATCTGAAGAGACATGATTTTTCTTTAATCTTCTTGATTTGGGAATAACTTGTTGGTGTAATGCCAAGAAGGTTTTCAAGTTGCCAACTATAGGCCTACAAATAATTCTCTCAGTTACTTCACTGATAACCACTAATAAATGTAATTACCAACAGTAACAGTATGATAAAAACAATAATTTATCATCAAATTGGAATTAAATCTCAACTCACTGTGACGGCTTTTATTCCGCCCCTCTTCTGTGTGTATTACGGTAGACCTGGGTGCGCTCGCATGTGCTCAGTGGACGTTACGGTAACAGGCGCCTTCTCGGTGTGCTGCAGCCGCGGGTTGTGTGAAAGCTCGTAGCGCTGCGATGTGCTTCCACTCTGTCCACATTGCTTCTGTCTGACGGAAAAAAAACCACCAAACTCTGGACTACATCTCTCCGTAAGTTTCACAAAATCATAGATGTTGTGTTGTTTTCGTTTTTTCTTTGTTTCTTTATAAGCTGCTTTTGGCGCTCGTTGGAGATTTTTGGAGAGTTGACCGAAACGTGAACTGTCCGCGAAGATATGTCACTACGCGCGTCTTGATAAGTTTAACGACTAGCATACTTCGGCCTCTTTTCACATCTGCTTCTGATTTAAGCAAAATGAGGTGAAAATGTAAACGATGGTGTTAAGACCAGGTTTACTTTTAGTCAGGAAAACGCGGTAAGCAAACTTCATTTCTCCAATCTTGGTTCATTGCGCGCAAAGTGCAATTTTATGTTTGGTGTATTGAAGTAAAACTCCAGTACATTTGCTACCGACTTACTTGACTGTAGAAAAGCCAGCCACGTTTAGAAATTCTATTTGCCATAAGTTTATAGTCGATAGCTCCTCGTTTTGCTTCATTGTGCTCTACCCCTCCTGTCTTTTTAATGCACGATTCATTGATTATCTTTTATCCTCAGAAACAATAGGATTTAATTATGTATTAGTGCATTGTCTAAAAGATCTCCTTTCTGGTTATTTTAGTCATGATTGAGCTGCAGACGAGACTTTGTAATTAATTATGAAACAAGATGTCTCTTTTATAAAAAAAAAACGATTTTAAATACTGTAATCAAATATGCAAATGAAAAGAAACGGGAGCCAGTTATTTTTGGGGGGTTGTTCCAGAGTTAACTTAAATTCTTGCTGTGTCTAGGCATGCCCTGCACTCATGCTGCCTCAAAGAAGATTGTAATGTGATTCATGGACAGTTTTTCAGCAAAACACATGTCCAATAGGTACATTTCTACTTTGTTGCATGGACATAAACAAAAATAATGAGCTGTTGGTGTTTCCCTGAATGCATCCTCCATCACTTAGCAGCAGTTACAGTGTTTTTTTCACCTAATTGCCTTGTGATCAGGAGTTGACATTTCATCCAAGCGTTGTGGGCAGGCGGAGGATCGTAATTGGCCAAAGAAACATGGAATAAACCTCCCTTCTGTGTTGTGCCCACAATGACAGACAGTGAGTGTGGAGCTTTCTTTTTGAATTTTTGAAAATTGTTGTGTAGTGGGCAGCGATGAAGGCTTGTCAATCCTCTTGTGTTTTTTGCATTTGAGACTGTTTTGTTGAGAGCAGCAAGAGTGCATAAAAAGATAGCAATGATTTCATCTAGAAAAGAGGGATGGTGTTGGTTTAGGAGAATGCAGAGGAAGGCTGAAATTATGCTGAATGTTCAGAGGAAAGCTGTAAGGTTTAAGAGATTACAATGCGTTTTGGTACACATGAATCACTGTCATTCTATGGCTGAACATTTTGGGTGATTTTTCATTTTTCAGAGATTTGACAGCGATTACATTTGCAATTCTATGTTTTTCAATGAAGAAGTGGTTCACAACACACATTTTAACACATTCAAGTGCATGAACATTTGGAAAATACTGAATAATGAACAGATACAGAAACTACCAGATTAGCAGTTTTTATGTATCACCGTAATATAGTGTTTTGCCAATTGCGACCATTCAAATAGCAATTTATCTGTGTTTCATCTTTTAGGCCCAGTGACATTCTCCAAAATGACAAACCAAAACCTTAACAAAAAGATGGGGCTGTACAATATCTATTGCAATCATCAAATCGCAAGAACAAAATATCCTTTTTACAGAAAAATCTTGCCTGTTTAGACTTCTGCTGAAATACATGAGATATAGTTCAGTTCATATTTCAGTGTTCTGTCAAAGGCAATGCTCCTGGAGTTGTTTACAATGTGCACTCTGAACTGAGTCTTACTTTTTGAAACTTCTGTCACAATACTTGTCAGGAAAATAACCTTTTTTGCCCCAAATCGTGCAGCCCTAAGATGAAGCCAAATCAAATGCAGTCCTTTTGAGTCAGAGCGTTGGATATTGCCGCTGTCAGCACTCTAGCACTCTTTACCTTTTCAATTCACAAGTGGCTGTAGCAAATAGGTCAGATCTATCCTCGCGATGACCTTTCCACTGTTTCCTTTATTATGATTGCTTGTTTCTGTGCTTGGTTTGCTCCTGCTAAAGCTCCAGAATATGTGTCTGCATATAGAAAATTAGACTGGTTACTTGTCAAACAGATATCTTGTAATGTTTTGAATGATTTCCTCAGCGGAGTAATACAAGTCATCTAAGTGTGATTTTATACCCAAATGTCTGACAAGATGTTGAGTTAAGCAGGTCTCTTAGCGATCCAATGGGACTTCACATTGACACATGTAGGCAGTGATGCAACTTGCAGCTCTAGGCGGTCCCACAGGTCCCCCGCACATCTCTTGGCATGCTGGGTAACTAAAACAGATGGTGACCTCCTTTTTTCTGCTTTTTAACCCTTGTCTGATTAATTAACACCTCGGATTAATGCTATGTAGATGGCGCAACATGGTTAAAGGGTCTTTATAGTCATGTAAATTTGCTGGCCATTTGTGTGTCCTGGTGGAGGACAGAAAGCCAGTGGCAAGTGTAACCACCTGCCACTGTTGATAGGGGTTAACACAAAATGCATGAAAACTGGAAAACTGGGACTGGACCAGGACTGGACCGGGACTGGATCAGGCCCAACCAGTACTAAATTACTTGAGTACACAACTGTGCTAAATCATGAAGACAACCAAATGAGGGCTCATCTAAACTAGGTCCAAATCAGGACTACCCAAAAACTTAATCAGGACTACAGGACTAGAAACTGAAAAACTAAATGGGAAATGAATGGACTACCAACAATGAAGCTGTACCACAATCTGAGAACCAGCATCTTGTGACAATAATATTTTTGTCACATTATGCTGTTATTTTATTAATTTTTTGGATGATGGAAGCCAGGATTACAAGCCTGTGAATCATTTCAGATATTACAATGTAGCTCATATCCAAATCACGCTTCATGTAGTCTTAAAATAGTCTGTAATATCATCTCTGGCTCTGTCTCTGGGGACCACTGTGAACTATTGCAGTACTGTTTTTAGATGGGTTTTGTCCTGGCATCTGGATTTCTAATTTCCTTTTACATTGTGAATGAGGGGTCAGTCTATGTAGTAATGACTTTAGATCCACCTGTGTCTCTCTATAGGGCAAGATAACAGAACTTTGTTCTACCATATGTTGCTTTTTAGGCTTACTGTTTTTTTGCAACCATTTACAATGGCCAGTTCATTGATTATACTGAAGAAAAGAGCTATCGGATTGTCTTGCACTGGAAAACACTGTGTGTATGTATTTTTGGTAAGTCATTTTCCACTGATCCTCAGAGCAGCCCACATGACATAAATGTTTAATGACCATCTCTGTTTTATGGTAATGTTGCATAACATCTCGTGTTATTGTGCGTTTGACTTGCTTAATGTATCCTCTTTCCTCTCCTTCATAAAATAACAGTGGGAGTTAACAAATCAGCCTCCACCATGCTTCATGATTAGGCTTGTCCTCAGATATCCTTATATGTGTGCAAATGTAATAGGCATTTGATCTAATAATCTAATAATATACACTTTCACTAAAACTTGTCTTTTTCTGTTTTGCAGTTTAACTTTTGGATTGGTGAATAAAGGATTATAGCTGGTTGCACGCTCAACATCTTTGGACGGCAGGTTTGGAGAATACGCTTTGCCTCTCACATCTTCTGAACTCTGTAAGTTAATTTAATTTCTTACACCGTAGTGCAGTTTTAGTTTAGTACATGGTAAGCAATGCCACAGTCTAGTTGGTTGTCTTATTATGTACAGACAGAGACATACCCCAGAGAACAGCAGCTCCTCAATCACATGTAACATTTGCAGTCCTCAGGTTAGCCGACTTCCGGGTAACCTTTCAGCAGAGGGACTCGGTTCATAAAAAGAAGAAAAAGCCCAAGCTGAACACCCTGACAGAGATGGAGGCATTATCTCCCAGTAGGTACACCCTATTCCCTCTGAGCTCCACAGGTCTAAAATCTCATTTCTGTCTTTTTCTATTTTCACATTATTTTTAGAATCACCTTTGACTAAACCTCAGATGAGTTACTTTATGTTCCATTACCCTAACAACAATACAACCTGTTGAACAAAGAAGATGGCAATATGATCATCAAGATATTAGTTTATTTATATGTTGGGCTGTAACTTATGATTATTTTAGTAGTGCACTAGTCAGCGCTTCTTCTTTTGATTAAAACTCAAACACATCGTCTAGAGTCTGTATAGTGCAGATTAGTCGTTGCAGCCTTATTTATACGGCTGGTCTTTATACAGTTTATACTCTAATGTTACTAATACAACGCCTTAATGTTGGTACAATGTGTGATACAACAAATAATGTAACTCTAAGTACATATCTTTTATCTGCAGTCCTATAGGTACGATCTGGCTGTAGGTGTAGGTGGAGTATACATTTACCTTGTGACAAATGGCAGTATATGCTAAATGTGGTGGGAGGTATATTGAAGAACTGATAATATGGCAATTGTTTAGGAGACATGCACAGTTATTATATTGATTATACAATCAATAAAAAGCTGCAAAATTAGCTGATTGAAGATAAAACAAACTTTTGCAGTGACTTCCACTTTCTATACCATACTTTTAACCTCAGCCATGCAATTTAATAATAATCGTAATTTCTGATGACTTGCCCAAATTTTGTCTGCTTATTGTGATCAGGACAGTAAAAATAAAGGTCAATATTGCTCTCCCCTATCTCCTATTCATTTAATATACACAGAGGTATACTCATAGGAAGCCTTGCACCATATTTGTCCTTGTTGAAACAATGACCCTTTAGTGACTTCCTGTTGTGATGGATACGATAAAGGAGTGAATGAGTGCTTCTATTTTGATGCTCTCAAAAACAAGTATAAGTATGCATTTCAGCAAAGGCTTCAGCTCCTAACATGAATACTGCATCCGAGTGTGAGCAGGAGCCATAATTAACTCAAAGCACACACCTGGCCACAAGGAGCCACTTATGTTCCACTCCCTCCATATCGCTGCATGTTGCATTTGTTACCAGTGCTTGTTGATATCCTAAAATACACAGTATCTTTAATAAGCTATGAAACCTTTATACCAACAAATATCCTGTGACCAGCAGGATATTTGTTGACCAGTAATTGACACCTCAATTACTGAAGAGGTCAGAGGACAATGCCCTGAGTGGACTGGGAAAATAGAAAGGCAAGAGTAATTAAAAACAACCAGCGTATGATGGTAGGGCTGCGGCAGTTAATCGGAATAGTCGTAACTATTTAAATAATTGTTGACTAGTAGTCATTATCTAAACTGAGTCTAAAACACATGCCAAAAGACATTTATTATAAATACAGTTGCAATCAATATTCATATTCATTCATATTTGTGAATATTCTCTATCTAGAAGCCTTTGGTCAGCATCTTTTTGCCCATATTTGGTAAAAATGTAATTTAACAATGTAATTTAATTTAATTTAATGTAGTTTAACTGGTCAACTAATCAAAAAATAGTAATTGTTGGTTGCAGCCCATCGGACATGGACAACACAATCTCTGACACAATTTTCTCCAATCAAGTCAGGTAGTTGCAAGTGGCCAGTGTTTATACACGTTAAATTTCACAGTATTCAAATAGATGCCAGCTTCATGCTTTAAAATGCACTCTACATATTCGGTGCTGTAATCTCATATTCACATTCATATAGTTACCAGTGTGCTGCAGACTGGAGGAACTCTGTGTTGTAATGAGAGACCTCTGAGTAGCAGACGTCAGGTTTGACCTCTTTTTCCAAAGCTTCTGCAGCTGTTTGACAAAGGTTTTCTTTGTAATGCCTTTTTGAGTCTACTGCTCATGGCTTGACACACATAATTTTACCAGACTCCGGCTCTATCAGTTCACAATTTAATAAGAACCTCCCCCCCAAAAACTTTCAAAATCATGAAACTTTTTTCAAATAAAGTTGCGTATGTTTTTAAATAACATATTGTATGTTATAGCTCTTGGCAAATGTAGTACTTACAGTCTGCACTAGTTTTGACAAAAAATTCCCTTTAATTAAGAGAAAACATTTATTTGGCCAATATAGTTCATTTGACCAAAAAAATGATTTAAAGACTGAGGATTCAATAAAAAAAAAGTAATCTTTTTTTTTCCGAATTTCTGTAAAAATTAAATTCACAATAATAAGAGTTGAAAGGAATGACTAAAACAGAGGCTAAATGGGCTAGGAGACAACAAAGGTTTTGCTGATTAGTGGTCTGCCTGTGGAGCTGGACGTCAGCCATGTCGTGTCCTGTGCAGGGATTGATCTGCCTCTGGCGAAGGTTGAATCTCATTTGTTTCTGTGTAAACTCAGCTGAGCCCTCATGGCATTTGTGGCGCTCACTGGAAACCTGATTAGCAAGTTGCGTGGGTGAAGTCGCGTCTTCCAAGAGGCGACATTCTCATATCCAAAAAGAGTCTTGACGCATGCGAGGGGATTTGGATATGTTCAGGACTGGAAACTTCTGGACTAGCAAATAAAAAATATATTTATTTTTATTGACCCTTTTTAGTCCACTATGTTTCTGATCCTTGAGCAAGCATAATGTAATTGGCTTGACTTTTTATGGTTGATTACAGACTGCATGTGAACTTTGACTGTTGAGACATGATTAAGGGCTGTGCTTTTGGGATGGAAGGGGATTTCCCCATGTCAGAGGCCTAAACAGCATGTAAATACACAGATCCAGCCAGAGGTTCAGGAAATTCAAAGGCTTAAGTTATTAAAAATGCCATAAGCTGTGATTCATAGGAAGCCTGTATTAGAAAAACAAGCATTTTATTTAGGCCACTCTGCAGGAGCAGCCCATGGTGCTGGGCGCTATGGTGAAAAGGGAGCAGGACAAAACCCAAGCTAAAGTTTTGGGTAAAAAAATTGTACGTCATCATGTTCTTACTGTCAGAGAAAGTAGTCAAAACATGTATTGATTACAGGCCTGTACCTATTGCACCGGTGTCTCATTTTAGGATCCATTTGACAGCTCAATCATGCTAGATAGAAAATGCATTACTTGCATTGATTTGCTGACGAGCTGTTTTTGTTTTGTTTTTTTAATTTGCTCCGTGTTTTTGATGGACAGACCAATCAGAGTCTGAATAGTAACACTTGCAGTATATGTATGGTCTCGCTGTAAGCAGAGGTGTTTGTGAGAAGTGCCTGGCCTACTGATGAGGCACATTGATTTGAGTGATTCTGTCATTGTAGCAGCAATGGCTTACCCCAAACATGATAGACTATCTGGAACAGGAAATTGGGCACAGTGTTTTTGCCAATGCACAACATAGTAGACATTAAAGAGATATCATCCCCAAACATAAACAGAAGTACTTCCTCTATTTTTGTAATAATGTGAAGGATTCCAGTTAGACACAGTTAAGTGCTTTGGTCTGTGCCTTTGCCTTGATGCCTCTAGCTTTAGCTCATTGAACCTTTATTTGAATGGTAGTATGCGAACAGTGCTGTGTCCATGTTGGTGCATGCATTACTCGGTTCTTCCTGGAATAATCAGTTCAGGATTCTAAGACTCTCTCTCTCAAACATGCTCAGAAGGTACTGCATGTTACCACTTGCATGTATAAATGACAAGTTATTGTGTATTTAAGGGTCCCTTTTTGACCTTTACCAGGCAATTAATTCCACACGCAGATCCTTGGTGACGCAGATCGAACTCAAGTCAGAGCTAGTCGTCAGAGCAGGGCTGCCTAGCAACCAGGTGCCTCAGTCAGAGGAGGTCCAAGAAGGTGCCAAGTTACAGTCTTCAAATACCAATACATGGTTTAAGATTCATATAGCCTGGGATCATATAAAAACGCAACCGTATCTGTTGGCCTTTTTGTATTATTTTTGTCACTTTTGTCATAATAGAAAAACAAACTTTTACTTTTTTCTGAATGTTTTTGAGTTAATCTTTTGTTTATCAGTGTGACAAATGTGCACATTAAGTGTTACATTTTTAGTTACAGTGATTTTTCACTTCTGTTGTATGTTCCATAGGTTTCCTTAGTAACATCCACACTCTGACTCCACTTTTAGAAAATGGAGCTGATCATCATCGCAGTCCATTTTTAGTTTTCATAGCACCAGAATCACACCAGAACAATTAGCTTTTCTCCAAGGACTAGAGCTCCGTCTGTAATAACAACTTGTTCAAGTATCTAACCATTCATCTAACCCAAACTGCACACATAAGATCACAAGCTTACGGCATAACCGCTATTCACAAAAAGCAGCTATTTGTGTAACTCACTTCAAGTCCCCCTTTCAGCCATAGTTAATATCCTTAAAATCCCATTAAAATAATTAGTTGACTAATAAAAAAAAATGGTTAATCAAGTAGGACTGTGAAATTAATTTAATTTTAATTGAGATCAAGATTCAGTCACTTCTAATCCTCAATAATATGCTTGACTCTTTTTAATTGAGAGGTTTACAGACAATTTAATTTCCCACCATCATTTGAAAAAAACAAAACATATTTACTTTTTCAATTTCATATGTTCACCTTCAGCATTTCCAAAGAGTTATTTCTTCATTTCTCTTCATTACATTCCATAAAGTCAGCACAATCTCATTTTGTATTGATTCAAGTCGGAGACAGCCTGCAAATGATACAATGTCTTTGAGATATTACAAACCACAGCAGCACAAATGAGCTGAAAGAATGAATGAGTTCAAAAGGGAAGGCAAATTTTATTTTTACTCACGGCAGGAGACAAACTGAAACAACACAACACCATAGACCTCTGCAATGTGTAATCCCCTTCTGTGACTTCATAGTTATTACTGATCATTAAACATAATCCACTAATTATACAGCCATACACTGTATTTCACACATGAACATGTGTTACACAATAACAGTCAATATTCATTCATTTTCAATACCTCGGAAGCAGATACTAAATAATATTCATTTGTAATGTTCAACTGGGCCGGACAATGCCTTCTTTTAATACCAAGTACAGTTTCAGTTTATGATATTAATACTGTTGGATAACATTATTGCGATTGTCATTATATATTTTTAAAGAGGGCGTATTCTGCAAAATCAACGTTTTGGAGCTTTCTACCATGTTATAACATTCTCCTCCTCAAAAACACGCCTGAAGTGGTTGTGTATGTCATCCATGCATGTTTGAGTAATCTTGCGATCTCTCCTGGGTACTATCTGAACCCTCCTTACTGTTAGGAGTACGAGCCCATACCTCTTTTACAAGGCTCGGCCTACAAGCTTACATGACCTCTGTGCAGCGCTCCCAGCCATGCTCCCACACGGCCATTTTTCATAAATATAGCCTACAAAGCATGATACAAAACAATACGCTACAGCTTCAAAAACTTGTGATGTGGAGTAATTTTGCAGGATACACTCTAATTATGTTGTGATGGCACACAGGGGGAGGGAAAGGGAGAGACTACTCAGAGCATGAAACGACAACAGTTAATACCCTATAGAAGTGTAATATCCCCTCTTTAAAGCCTTTTAACAGCACTTTATAAGCATTTTTAATTTGACCATATTTTTTTCCCTCAATGCAAGCCCAGAAGAATTCAGTTAAAAGAAAATACATAAAATAAACACATTCTTTTTTCCATAAAAATATCTTGTAATGCATTTGGTTTTTTTTTCACTGACTAACATATCTTGTTATTGGTTGCCCATGGTTACCGTTAAATTGTGTTAAATTCGTGAGGAAGGTAATTGGTTGCAGAGGTCCGCCTATTAATGACTAGAGACGCTGTCACAGAGATGCTTGTGTCTGTGCACCATTTAATTTGTCTATGCGTTTCCACGGACAGCAAGTGTTTGGTATTTGGTATTTCAGGCTACACTGTATTCAAATCGGTGTATTTTGAATTAAATGAATTTGAATTGATTTGAGACATAATGAGTACAAGAATAATGCATGCCAATTTAAAGTGCTGTGTCTATTATTTAAAATAACCACAGCACCAATCAGGCAAAACATCGCTAACAACACAAACAGATGTTAATTGAAAGCATACAATTTAGGTAGCCTAAAGGCTAAAAATGTGCATTGGATCAACATGAATTATACTTGTTGGGGGGAAGGAGGGAAGAGGTTGAGCGTTACCGACTAGATATCGTTGGCCTGTACTCCATGCACAGCTTGGGCTCTGGAACCTGAGGGGTTGGACTCTCCACTTCTTGCCAGCGGGGAGAGACGGCGAGCTGATGTCCCGGACGTGGGACACTGAAATGGCTCTATACCCTCCATCGGGTGCTTGAAGGTTCATGGGAGTTTGCCCAATCAGTCTACATGTGCTACATGTGCTTTGTGGATCTGAAGAAGGCATTCGACTGTGTTCCTTGTGGTGTCCTTTGGGGGTGCGTTCCCAGTGCATGTTGGACTCCGCCAGGGCTGCCCTTCGTCACTGGTTCTGTTCATTCTTTTTATGGACTGAATTTTTAGGCGCAGGGGCTTCAGGGAATCCGGTTTGGGGCCCACAGGATCTCATCTCTGCTGCAGATGTTGTCTTGATGGCTTCATCAAGCCAGGACCTGCAACATGCACTGGGGTGGGTTGTAGCTGAGTCTGAAGCGTCTGGGATTAAAATCAACTCCTCAAAATCTGAGGCCATGGTTCTTGACCAGAAAAAGGTGGCTTGCCCTCTCCGGGTGGGTGGAGAGTCCCTGCCTCAAGTGGAGGAGTTCAAGTATCTCGCGGTCTCGTTCACGAATGAGGAAAGGATGGAGTGTGAGGTTGACAGGCGCAGCATTTGCAGTGATGCAGGCCTAGCTGTAGACCTGTAAACACATGGGTGTGTTAGGTTCAATGTAGTTGGCTCCTTCCTTCAGATAGATATAAGGCAGTGTCCACCAGCAAACTGACCAGAACTGAACCAGAACTTGGATGAGCAGCGAAACGTCTTCACGCTAAAATGTTTGTCCAGTTGACAGAATTTAGTTTTTCTTTTGCAATACTTGGACGACTGAGGGATTAGACAATGTTTTAAACCAAATTACCAAAGCCAACATTTCCCCAGAAAGTTTATTTTACAAAACAAAATCGTCAGCATTGCTCCTGTTAGCATTTTCAAGTAACTTGGGTTTATTTCCCGCTCAACTGACACAAATAAAAATGTTTTTTTCTTAACCAGAACATTTTATTTCATGTTCAAAAGAAGGCACCCAAGTAAACTTTTGAAATAGCTACAAGAATTCATAGAGCAGTTGGGGTAGCTACTTGGTATTGATGTGGAGATTCTGAGGAAGAGACCAGAGATATAGGCTGTATTATGGAGACGACTGTGTTATGAAGACATCTGTCTATCCCTGCAGCCACATAAGAATACAGATGTCCTGTTAGTGCTGTTTCTTCAAAGGAGAGCTTTCATACTTGTCCTTCTGTCTCTGCTTGTGCTGACTCTTCCTTTAGCTCTGGCGCATCATTCAGATTGTCAGTGATCAGTTTGGAGCATTTAACAGGTCTACAGCCATTGGAATTTGTGGTTTGTTAAATGGTAGAAAGCATTAATGTGTTGTTTATTTAAAAGTGATGGCTTGTCTACATTCATGAACCTCATTATTGAGATCTGTATTTATTTTATTTAATGACATTTAATTTAAACTATCAAGGACTGATCTGTATAAGGAAAAAAAAATCTTACATTACATTTATTACATTTTTTCCCCATGACGCTCGGCCCTATTGCCAGGCTCATACATTTCCTGATGTTACATATAATAATAAATCTCAGATGGTGTACCCGTTTGCCTGTTCCTTGGCATTACTCAGGCTGCTGAGGTGGTAAAGACTCCCTGTGCCCGGCTTGAGCCCTAAGTAACAGATGGTATATTCAACCACCTGTCGTTCAGACACTGTTAAATTACCCAGCAGCTCATGGGTTTCTCAAGATGACCTCAAACCACCAGTGTCGACATCCTCTGTTTTCTTTGCTGATGATGCTGTGAGTAGACTTATCAAGATCTACAGTTTTCATTTGTGACACAGTTTTTAGAGAAAACGAGGGGTGTCTCTGCTGAAATGAAACACCAGTGGGGGGTTAGTGGAGAGACTCAGCTGGACTGCGCTACTGTTGATTCTGTCATTATCCATAGTGCCCACAGCAGACTACTGAAGCAAAACAACTAACTAGTCATTATAGACTCAACATGGGCTGCTGTTATAAGGTTTACAACTAACTTGACAACATATTTTATAAAGAACTACACACACACAACAAATATATTATTGAAATGTAATGTAAATGTAAAATATTTCAACCCTTTCATTTTTCACAATCTTGGAAATTAAAGGAAGTTTAATTCATTAACTAAATATTTTATTGTTTTATTGTCTGGGATCCAGAATACACACTTCTCCAATACTAGAAGATGTGATTCTGGTCATCGGTGCATTTCCCAGAGTTCAGATGGGCGTGATTGATTGTATAAAAAATTCAGTACCTACAGTACATTCTGAATCGCATATAAAAAGTACAGATGGTGTCCAGCTGAATCAAGAATCATAAATAAAAAATACAGAGGGATACCTGTCAATCACGTTCATCTGAACTTGGGCAAGGGTGAGAGTGGTCAAAGAGAATCATGAGCTTTCAGACAGACCACTCTTGTCGTGTTAAAATGTTACAATAAAGTCATGTGAAATCCCAGCAGACAATAATGTTACCATTAGCATTATTTCACCAGATTTATGCTGATATACTTTAAATGCTGGCTCTACATTTTATGGCCAAATGCTCTGGAATTTGCCATAGTCTGTGCTGAGATTGCACGCCCTTTGAACATAATTGCTAGCCTGAAGTAACTGCCGTAAAGCCCATGTTATATAACTGAATTGGAGAAAGTCGGCCAACAGGAGGCTGAATTCCCTGCTGCTCACTGTCTTGTGATGTAATAAGTGCGCATTAGACAGGGAAACTCCAAAGCTGTGGCCATTACAACTCTGTTGTCCCCAGATGGTTCACTGGTTTTAATCTCATACTTGGCACTGTAATCCATGAATGGTGGGCTGACTGAATGAACGTTTTGGTGCTACAATTTGCTTTGCCTGGAATGTTTCACTGTATGGCATTATGCATGTCTAGCTAGCAATTATTTTATGTTTTTATTCCTTAAAAATGCATTGGAAAAGTAAGTAACTTGCCTGCAACTTGGCCTGATGGTGTCATTTGCTTGTCTCCATGGATACTAGTATGATGCCATACTGTGGACCAGGCAAAGCAAAAATATCTCACAGTGCGTCTTTAAGTAATGTGTGCTTGCTCTTTGTCACATAATAGCATGCACAGACAGACAGACATGTTTGTCAGTGGATGTGACGATCCCTTTTTTTTTTGCTGTGACTGAAAGACCTTTTTAATTTACTCTACAGCACAAGCTAGTGCTGGGCGATATGACGATACATATCGTGGGGACGATAGAAAAGTGTCTATCGTGCCATTTCTCTTCTATCGTTTCTATCGTTTCTAACCTAATTTGATCAATTATTGCAGAAAATATATCATTAAATAGCCTGTGGCGATTGTATTAATGTTGTCTTGTCACTGTGCATACTCTAAGTTTATATAAGTGAAAATAAAGATGAATAAAAAAAAGATTTTTCGCAAAGAAACTCCGCCTTGTGGTTTTGCGACATGATGCTGCTTTACGTTCTTTGATTCTCACGCGGGTTTGCGACATGCTTTACGTTACATAACTCATGAGCGCTGAACGATAGACACGCAACAGTTTTAAGTTTCATGCCCGGAGTTTTTGGGTTCAAGAGGTCCGACACGGAGCAGAAGACGGCCAAATGCAAAACTACGCTACTAAGACTATTCCCGCGCCCGATGTCAACACAACAAACCTCTTCTATCACCTAAAGAAGGTCCATGAAAAAGAATAGATAAGAATCCAAAAAATATGAGCTAAACCAAGTTGTGGAACAGCGGGGGCAAGTTGCGAAAAGAAAAACCAGCTGAAGATAAAGCAGCCTTTTGCACAAAGCACGCCGTATGAGAAAACGTCCCAGCGCTGTAAACAAATCACATGTGCCATCTCGCGTTACATTTGTAAAGGCTCCTGTGTATGTAGTTGAAAAGAACAGAACTTCGTCAAAGTCCTTGATCCAAGGTACGTTATGCCAGTTAAATGTCACTTCAAAATAAAGTTGGAGAAAAGTAAGCAATTAAATTTTTGTCTAAACTTTTCAGAGAATAACTGAAAACATACTTTATTGTGGTATATCGTGATATATATCGTTATCGCGATATAAAATAATCCATATCGTGATATATGATTTTTTCCATATCGCCCAGCACTAGCACAAGCAGCAGAGTGTGAACCATTATCTTACGTGACGAGAAGATAAACTTGTTTTCAACTTGCACAGTGTGAAGTGCATTTGTTTTTAAATACTGATTTCTTTTTTTGAATAATGTTTACTGTTTAGTGATGAGCATAGGGGAGAGATGACATGACAAACTCAAGTGGGTCAGTCCCGCTGTGGGGATGTTTATTCACTTTCTTTTGTTGTGTTGAATCTCTGTCCATCATTTTGGAAGTTGCAGATAGTGCTATGCGAAGTTTGTGAGGCTAAGGCTGTGATAGTTAATATTAGGGAGGTTTTTCAGAAGTATTTAGTTCACATTTTTAAATACATCTAGGAATAATATTAACATTTGAGATAAGATTGAAGTATCAACTGGTAAACTTATGCAAGAATCCCATTCAGAACATATTTGACATGTTTAGCAAACTGTTTTCCCTGAAAAGACAGGACACAGAAAGAGGACATGCTGTTGCCTAAAGAATTGCAGGCTCTGCTTTTTGATAGTTGTGTTAATTAAATTGGCATTTTTATTTGGTTGTGATTAACTGGGCAACCTGAGTTAATATCCACTGAAATGTTGACACAGTTTAGATGTCCTTTCCACTAGACAACAAATGGGCCACAATATCCTATAAAATTGCGTGAGGGGGAGTGGTCTGTAGGAAGCTCCTGTAACCATAAAAAGGAGGTTTAGACAAATATCAATAACTTTTGTTTGTCACGATCTCAGGAGTCAACAGAGTAAATGGAGCTCAACAGTGACCACTAACTCAGGTTCTGGAAGTCAATTTTTCCATTCATTTTTCCCATAGACTTTTCTAAAAAAATCAAATATTAAGAGTTCAAAGACATTGCGGAACCGCTGAGTGGGCAGTCACTGTTGAGCGCTGTATCTCTCCATAAACCATATTAGCCAGAGTGCAGCAATTTCATAACACAAGGGTAGAAGAGTATGTTGAGGAAGTAGCCTGAAATATCAAGAATGGGGGAAAAAGCCTTTTGTATCTGTCCTAAAAAGTTGAATGCAGTGTTAAAATAAATCCGCTCTTGCCATTGGGGATCCTCGTGCTTCAGTTATTACTGACAATTAGATGTGGTTGTGCTTGTTATTCTGTCTACACGAATAGTCATGTGGATAGGCTATATTTAGGGAAGAAGGATTTGGGGAAAAATATGTAATTTGTGATTTTCCTGACACTGCGGTGATTGTGATTTCAGTACAAAATAAAAATTCAGATCAAAGTGTACTTTTTAAACATGTCCAAGAGCTTTTAGATGACTGGAGAATCCCATGCATTTCAAAACATGTTTTGTAAAGGTCTAAACTACAGGGTTAGCAGGTTTCATACAGATTTTAAACCTTAAGGAGATGGCATATTGTGTTGTATATATGAATAAATGTGCCACTTGCCGACTGTAACCATTAAAATTGCAATTCGTCTTCAAATTGTGGTTTGTTTTCAAATCTGGTTGGTTTGCTAGCTCAGTGGTTAAAACTGCCAAACACTTTTAGGGAGACTTAAGAAGCTCCATTTGAAATAAAAGTGAATCACAGCAGAATGTTTTTTTATGGCAACACATTTTTTGCATAGTAATTAGACTCATTTCTGCTTACAGCAGTATAATATTGACAGACAGTGTTCATTTAACTTTCTCGTGGAATTCTGCACTGCAAAGTAGTAATTCATTTTTTTCTCTTAGATAGCAGACCCCGACAAATGCTACTACAAGCCTCAATTAGTGTTTGGTATTTGTGCTCATATTTTCCCCTGAAAATCTAAGAGGAGACTTTAACTTATATTCAGGTCTTAAGTTATCTCCTCTAAAAGCCTCATTGTTCCCAAAGGAATGAGAAATCCATATACCATTACATTAGTCTGTGTGGATACTAATAGTTTGGTCAGTCAATCGTAGTGAGTGGGCTGGCAGCGTAGAGGGACTTTTCATTGAAGACAGATATGTACTGGACTGTATAGCTTGGCGAGGAGAGGTGTTGTTATAGGCTATCTGCTCCGGGCGCCTAAGCATAGTGTTGACAGGGGGATTAAAAAGCTATTGGACATCTGTGTTATGTTATTTATGGAATAGAGGAGGAGATGAGCTGTGCTTTTTTCTTTTGAGTAACACATTTATTCACAGTTGCGCATCGACAGCCAATAGGGCTGGGTATCATTAAGAAGTTGCCGATATGATACACGACATCGGTACGATACGTATCTCGATGCAGTGTAGTGTCGATTCGATACAATACGATACGAT